>CM059270.1:24709854-24814854 GCA_030347295.1 Setipinna tenuifilis | reverse complement strand
ACAGTGTGTATGTGTGTGTGTGTGTGTGTGTTTCTGTGTGTGTGTGTGTGTGTGTGTGTGTGTGTGTTTTTGTGCCTGAACATGTGTTTTGTGAAATTCACTATATGCCAATGGCACCACTTCTAACTGGTGTTTCTTTGTTAATATGAATAGACATGACCATGAGAGAGAAGAAAGGGAGAAAAAAGAGCCAAAAGGCAAACAGGACAAACGAGTGGAGTGACCATGAGGGACAGATCGGAGGGCCACCTTGAACAGGTAGGTGCCCAGCGAGGAGTCTTCCAGCTGGTTCCTGCTGAGGTCGATCTCCTCCAGGTTGGGCATCCCTGCGAACGCCCGGGCAGGTATCTTAGTGATGTTGTTTCCTGACGTGCAGAAAGCAGAAACTCTGTTATCCAGGTGCTGATGTGGTAAAAATGAATATATAAAATGAAACATGCATCCTGTCTTGCATTATAACGAAAGCTGTTTTATTTCCTTCCTAGAGTTTTACTTCCTTTACAATCCCTGGTAATCAATGAATCAGTCAGTATATACATCAGTCTATATATACATTTAAATGTTGTGGACCTGTTGTGGAACTGCTTGCAACTGAATCTACATAATTAAGCTCATGATGCTCATACTGTAATGTGTTGTTTTAAGACATTTAATGCAGGTTCCCTAATTGCTGCAGTCTTGCCCCTCCTCTTTCCTCCTCCCCCCTCCTACTCCTCCGCCTCCTCCTGCTCCCCCTCCTTCTCCTCCTCCTGCTCCTCCTCTGCCCTCCTTCTTCTCCTCCCACCTCCTCTTCCTCCTCCTCCTCTAACTCACCGGGCAGCTCCAGTGTGGTGACTGCTGGGTCAGTGATGATGGGCAGGCGGCCCAGAGCGACGTCCTTACAGGAGATCAGCGCCCCCTGCTGGCAGCCGTCCGGCAGCACGTTTGTGAAGACCGTCGGGGCGACCGTGCTGTTGGACGCCGCATCGGCCTCCTCCGTCTCCTCCTCTTCTTCTTCCTCCTCTTCTTCTTCCTCCTCCTCCTCTTCCTCCTCCTCCTCCTCCTCGTCCTCATCCTCCTCCTCTTCATCGTCATCATCCTCCTCCTCCTCTTCCTCCTCCTCCTCCTCCTCTCCCTTTCCCTGCCCCTTCTCTCCCTTGTTCTTCCCCTCGTTGTCCATCAGCTGTTTCTTCTCGTCCGTCAGGTCCTGCATTACGGCGGCCAGTCGTCCCTGGCCCGGCTCCCTCTTCTTCAGCACCGAGTTCATCTCCACCCACACGGCCTCTGTCCGGCCCAGCTCCGGCTGATGGAGGTGGCCAGAAACAGCAAAGACAGGGCCAGAGTACAAGGATACAAGGATACAAGGATACAAGGATGTTTTATAGTCACTTGCATAGACATACTGGGTAGAGTAGGACATGCAGTGAAATTAGTGATTGTTTGTCTAAAACTGTGCATGGGAAGGGAGGAGTAAAGTGCAAAAGTTAAACCTGATAACGGGAGGTAGAATGGGTGGGTGTGTGTGTGGGGGGGGGGGGGCGTAATGTTGACAATAATAATAACAATAATAATAATAATAATAATAATAATAATAATCTTTACTTGTATAGCACAATTCATACATACAAAGTCCAGCTCAAAGTGCTTTACAGTTTGGCAAAACTGACAAATAACAAGTTAGACACGAGCAGAGTCTAAACTGGACCGGAGCCTTCCGGAGCTCAGCTCCACGTCCTCAGCTTGGCAATACAGCCAGCCAGAGCTGAGCTCCTTCTGCTACAGTATTTACAGTAACACAACAGAGAGAGATATTGACCACTGTGAGTAAGGAGGGCTCCCCCTCCTTACAAAAGCCAATTTAACCACTGGATACAAGAGGTGTGTGTTTTAGTGTGAGCAAGTATATTCACAGTGTATTTGAGTGTGTTCGTAAATAGATGGTTACTGGATGTGGGTGTGTGGGTGTGTGTGTGTGTGTGAAGAAGCCCAGAGTATTAATAAACAGGCACAGCAAACAGTGGAGGGGAAATGTCCCGCAAACACACTTACTGGAACAACTACTGGAACACCCAAAAAAAATGTAATCCCACATCACCTTCAAGAGCATACAGAATGACAGATCAGGATGTGGTAAAGCTACGAGGAAAATGGATCAATGTGCAATACTAGCATTATCAGTCAAGTATTATCACCTTTATTATGTGTTATTTTTCACAGTGTTTATTTGTTGTCATATTTTTTTATGTGTATGTATGAGATTTAATATTACAAATAATGCTTAATGCTTAAAGCCAGCCTTTAAAGGTGTATGAGTTAAACCAGTGTGATGAGCACGTTGGAACAATGACAGTTCCAAAGTTCCATAGAATTTAATGTGGAATTGTAGAATTGCTGTAGAACACATTCTTTTACAGAATGTTCAAAAACTCACACCTTTAAAGGTTAACCTCGCTCACATTACCCCTCTCCATATGTGAAGGCCTAGTGTGAGAAAGAGCCAGCATACCTGTGATCCAGCCTCTGCCTCTGCCTCTTCCTCTGCCTCGGCCTCTGCCCCAGCTGCCTCTGCCTCTGCCCCTGAGCGCCTCTGTCTCTGGGCCTCCCCCGCCCTGCGTGCCCCTGGGAGAGCAGCCATAGTTTAACACACTGATATTAAGAACATCCAACGCCAGTCCATCAAGTCCGCCTGCGAGCCAACAGCACCATGTCGGCACATATTTTTCTGTGCTCGAGAAATCCATTTATATCTCTCTGACAGTCTCAGCTACTTGCTGACAAGCAGAAACGTCTCATTATTTTTTGGCTGAATAATACAACTAAAATATCTAAAATACCAATGGATATGTAAATATGTTTTTGCAAAAAAATGCTTCTTTTAACAATTCATCAAATGGAGTGACATTAATAATGTTTTCATTATTTTTATGTTGAATGTTGCCAATATAAAAAATGTCAGCATTGGAAATATTAAGACTTTATATAATATAACAACTGACACACATCTCAGTGGTAATGCTGTATGACTACACATTATGGGACACTATAAATGTTACAAGCTATGGCTGCATTTATTGCAATATAAATACATACATAATCATAATCTAAAACAGACATCAATGTCTATGTATGGTTGCTCTGTGCCACAAATATTATACATTTGCTAAGTGTGCAGTTACCCTTTACAATTAACTGCAATAAAAAAGACCGTGCAAGCACTAAAATGGTTATAAATGTACATTTATATGTTTTATTTTTGCCATAGAGTAGGACAGAGTATAAAATGTTAATCTAAAATCCAGAGCCATAAAGAACTGCCCATAAAATAAAAAATGATCCCAAAATAACCACATAGCCACTTCCTCACTCAGAAGGTTCACCCGGCTTACTTGAGGCTGCCATGTTGTCCTGCACCGCTACATCCCTCTCCTCTTCCTCCACCTGTGTGGAGGTAGTGTTGGTGTCAGGTGCCTCAGGTGACTCCGTCCAAGGCAGCGATGTTGTGGTTATCAGGCCGGTCCAGACTTCAGCGTCGGTTCCTGGAGCCGTGAGGGGATCCTGTCCCATGGCACACACAGCCCAGCTCACACACAGCACCCAGACGCTCAGCATGGTGGAGGAGATGGTCTGATGATGATCCGCTCTGACAGTCAGCATGTACCTGAGGACTGTCTCTCACCCAGCCCCGTTCTTAAACCCACACGCAGTCAGCACAAAAAGAGAGAGGAGAGAGAGAGAGAAAGTGTGTGTGTGTGTCTGTGTGTGTGTGTGTGTGAGAGAGAGGTGAGATGAGGGGCTGACAAAATGAGAGAGTAAGAGAGAGAGTACACACAGAGACAGAGAGAGAGAGGGTGGGAGAGCTTTTTTGGACATTTCTTTCTGGAAAATAGAGAAAGTGGACCATGATTTTTACAAGGACTCTTATTCAGGCCTTGGTCTTTGCTCGCGCTACCTCCTGGGTTTGTCTGTTGAATTAACAAACAGTGCGGTAGAAACAGGGAGAGGAGGAGCGCATCAAAGACAGCAGAAATAGCCCCAGCGGAGGTACAGCAGGCAATCTTGTGTTGGAAAGAGGAAATGACCCATATTCTTGTCATACTGTGTCATCTCTAATCACTATATTTAGGAAATGGCACATTGTAATTTAAAATAGCCCACAGTAACACGTCCATGCATTGTACACCGTGCATAGGCTAGAAATGTCATTATGTGCTGTAAATACACTTGAGGCTTTGAGGTAAGGGAGACAGCGTGAGAGACACGTTGACAAATTATATTCAGGTCTATGCTGTATTGTGTATTGTATTGTATTGTATTGTATTGTATGGTGGACGGTTTGTTCTGTATTATGTTGTTCTGTACCTGCTCTGGGAAACTAACTTACTTAGGCACATGCATCCCCTTGTATGTATGAAGGTAGTCTGCTTATTCTGTGTTCCTCTACACCTCTGTTAGCTTATGTCCTCCTGTTTGTAAGTCGCTTTGGATAAAAGCGTCTCCTGTGTAATGTAATGTAATGTAATGTAGGGGTCATTGTCCTCATGCTGGTATTTGACTCCAATGTTATATCTGTTTATTTATTTTAATTTATTTGTTTGTCTTTTGTGCAATGCCTAGCTATAGGACAATAAATTTGACTTGACTTGACCTGAATAAGCATCTCATCCTGGAGACAATAGCCACCTAGTGACCTAGTGAGTCTTCATCTGACAACACATTAAATGGCGAATAAATGCATCCATCAATCATGTTTCTGTCCGACAAAATGGTGGAGAGCACGGGTTTTACTGGGAGATGCACAATATGTTCCAACGCCAGTTTCTGGGCCGTGATCCTTGGCCTTTTCCCCCCTGTGCTGTGTTCGACTCAACAGTGCTTGGCTTCAGTCCACTGGCACATATGTCTGAAAAGGAGTAAGACACTGGCAAGGCAGAAAGACAGATTTGTCTGCTCAAATTCAAGACACACACACACACACACACACACACACACACACACGCACACACATATGCACACACAATGCACAAAACACACACAAACACCTTTCCTGAGCCTTACTTGTGCAAACATGAGTGTGCCCCACTCACACACACACACACACACACACACACGCACACACGCACACACACACGTGTGCTCCGGAACACTCAACACACTCTACAATTTTGTCTCCGCCTCATACTGTCTATTTCTCTACACCCTTCCCCCCATCTCCCACACACACACACATACACACACACACACACACACACACTGCTGCCTCAAGATCATGTGGAGGTTATCACCCTTGAGAGGGCCTGTTGACCACAGCGTATCACTTCTCGGTGAGACCTCTGAGAGCGACTCCAGGCCTGTTTGCCCAGACGTCACTACGCCACAGCACGGGCGACTAACAGATATGTTTATGGTTGCGCTGCGGATTCGCATGCACTTAGAGCCTGTTTGCCAGCGCAGAGGAGGCGTATACACACATAAAGTTATTCAGCATTTTTTGCTGACTGGTTTTGGAGAATGGGAGCTTTCTTACATTATCTCATTTCTTAGGGGGGTGTAATGCGCTGAGCTACCCACACCTTGCCCTGGAATAATGTTTATGTGTGTAGAGTGTTTCTATGTGGATATGCGTAGAGTGTTTGTATATAAAAATATGTGTGTGTGTGTGTATGTGTGTATGTTTGTGTGTGTGTGTGTGTGTGTGTGTGTCTGTCTGTGTGTGTGTACACCTTCAGTGGTGTGTTTCTGAATGCATGTGTTTTTACCTGTGTTTGCATGTGTGCCAGTGTGTGTGCATACATATGTGTGTGTGCAAGTCTCTGAGTGTGTGGGAGGCAAAAGGACAGATGCATCTGCTTTTAAAGGCCATGGTTATCCTAAGAAGCCCACCCTTAATACACAACATCTCAGGAATCCAGGAGAAACATGTTTGTCCCGTTGTTTGTTTAGTGGCAATGTGAGGAATTCCGCCAAGCTAATTTTATTTTTTGCTAATGACACACTCGCCAGGCATCTATAATTAAACAGGCAAATCATCATGTTTCACAGGCAACAGTTTGTTGTTTGCACATATTTGTTTACTTGTTGTCCATGTCAACAGGATTCTATAATAAGTTTAGTATGAATATTTTGGATTGAAGAAACAGCATGGGATAAAAAGCCTTGTAGTAACTGAACCATTAAACCAAACATACTGGCATATGACATATGCAACTATGTAATGCTCTTTTACTGTACAACCATCTTAGAAAGGATACCCTGTTTTTCTCCATGTTTACAAATCAAAAACTGAATCAAAAACTCTAGTTTTGTAACAAACCATGCAATGTGCACGGCAATAAAAAATTTAATTCAGACGTTCACATTACTGTGTCAAAAACTAGCTGGTTATGGAACAACCAATCTATCATTATACAAAATAATATAATAACAAAAATTATATGAAGTATATTTCATTACATTACACTTAGCAGACATTTTTACCCAAAGTGACTTACAATGGAGAGCACATGTCAAGAAATGAGCAGAGTATTACACCAAGGACCCTGCAGTTTTAATACTGAGTTCTTGACATGCCACTGCCATAGCACCTCATCTGGTGGTATATACTTATTAATATATTACAAACACAACTACACAGGCTTTAATTGATATTCACCTACTACTATAACAGCTTCCTGACTCTCACATGATTGATTCCATGATCTTGTGAACTCTTTGTCCTGTTTCTCAGAAGTGAAGGAATGTTCGACTGCCTTATTTATTTTTCGCTTGGCCTGCTCTGCTCGGATGGGCCCTGACCTTGACTGACTTGACAAGCAAACACAGAGGAGGAATGAGACAAAACAACATTTTGAGACACACCACCCAGGCCCTCTCTCTCTCTCTCTCTTTCTCTCTCTCTCTTTGTCTCTCTCACTCTCTCTCTCTCGTTGTCTCTCTCTCCCTCTCTCTCTCTCCAAAAAATGCATCTGTCCATCATGAGTCACCGTGCCACAGTTTACTTTTTCTTCCACCCATCCAC
Organism: Setipinna tenuifilis; assembly: GCA_030347295.1. Lineage (NCBI taxonomy): Eukaryota > Metazoa > Chordata > Actinopteri > Clupeiformes > Engraulidae > Setipinna > Setipinna tenuifilis. Next base: position 24,807,860 of record CM059270.1, on the reverse strand, counting down.
AGTGTTCTCACAGTCCACACATCTCCCATCTGTTTCGGCCCTACTTCTCCTCTTGTGCCTTCACTTCTCTCCTGTCCTCCTCTTCTCTTGTACCTTCGCTTCTCTCCTGTCCTCCTCTCCTCTTCTCCTCCTCTCACTGCACTTCTCCTCACTTCTTCTCTCCTCTCACATCCTTGCTTTCCCCTGTCCTTTTCTCTTCTATCTTCACCTCTCCACCATTCCTCTCTCCTCTCTCGTTTCCTCTCCCCTCCTCTTCCTCTGCCTCCTCTCTTCACCCCGTCCAGGCCCTCTGACCATAGCTTATTTGCAGACCAGCCTGAATGTGAGACTTCCAGACAACTGTTCATTGTCACACTGAACCCCATAAACCAACGAGTACTCTGTGGCTAGTCTGTGGTAGATATATCTTTTATAGTAAGTGTACTTAATACAAAATTAATTCATAAGTTCTCTCTGCATGACGTTAAATTATGCACTTGGGGCCTACGGTTAAGGGCCGGGTGGGTTTTCGGTTACTGGTCCGTAGCAGATCTTGGCAAACCTCAGGAAAACACAGAAGCCAACGCCAGAAAAACTGTTTGCTTTGCGGGTGCTTGCTCCATCGTAGCCACATTTCTCACACTCTCCTGGTATGGAGATTTTAATGAACCGTTGCCAGCTCGCTGTCTCTATATCTCTCACTCGCTCCAGCGAGGGGTGAGGAGACACTGGTAATCTATTCCCAGTTAAGGACTCAAAGAGGGCCAGGAATAGCCAGGCATATAATCATGACGACAACAGCCCTCGCCATCTCTACCCCACCCCACCCACACACACTCTGTCACTGTCCTAGCCTGACACTGACACTGACCAATACTGCCCAGTGGTAGGTATGTCAGTCAAAAGCCCTTAATACATCACGTCAAATAGGAAACTTTCTACATCGTTGATGCTGCCACAAGCCATGACCACTTTAATCTTAACACAGAAAGAGAGACAGGCGGAGAAAGAAAGACAGAGCGGAAGAAAGAGAGGGGAGGGACTTTGAAAACACCTTTAATACATTACTTAAAGTTTGAAGGGGAGAGAGACAGACAGACAGAGACAGACAGAGAGAGAGACAGAGAGAAAGAAAGAGAGGGAAAAAGAGAGAGAGAGAGAGAGAGAGAGAGAGAGAGAGAGAGAGAGAGAGATTGTGTAAGAATAGTCAGGCCAATAGAGTTGTTAAAATATTATTTTGACAGACGTGAGGAGACAGAGTAGCAAACTAGGAGAGATAGATGGAGAGGGAGTCCCAACTGTTGCTCTATGCCCAGATTATTGGGCTCCTGACAGGCTTCACTGCCACCATCATATCTCTAAAAATACCCTCAACAAAAGGCTTTTGTCAACTCTCAGCCCTGTGGTTAAACACGCATAACTCTCCCAAGCAAGAACCCCGTAAGTGACTCCTTTGCTTACTGTTTGTAGTAAAATAAAACTATCCTCATGTCATATGATTCTTTACTGTGGAAGCTACATGTGAAGAGAATCCTAAGTGTGAGCATAGTGAGCCACTGAACTTGAGCTATGAACTCATTAACTTATTTATGTTATGAGTTATGAACTTGTGAGTGAACTCTAAGACAGCTTATGTATGTCAGCTTAAGTATCTCACAGATCTTCTAATGCAGAGCAAGACACTTGAGACTCTTCCCAAGTCAGCTTCAGGCTTCTGTCCATTCTTATAGCCATAGTGCTAACAATAGGTTGCTTGACCCTCAAACCCCAACCAGTACTAACACCCCCCTCCCCCTCTGACACCCCCCCGTCCCCAGCAGAGATACATCCCAACAGGTGACAAAACAGCCCTGGCCCCACGGATTGATGAGGATCTCTTTACGTCCTCTTCACTATGCCAGACATGCAGGGGTCTATTCACAGGGCTTCCAGCCTTGGCGATACAATGGGAGGGCGCGGAGAGGGAGGCCTGAGGCTGGTCTAGCGGTTCAACATGGTGATTGGCAAATGCAGGTGACTCTCCGGTTAAGTATAGCACAGTGTCTGATATGGTGGGGGCATTGTCACAGCGAGGAGGAACGCTGCCAAAAGAACTCTTTGTCATAACTCATCACCCCCCCCCCCACACACACACACACACACACACACCCACAACTGCCCCTCCCATGCCCATTCCCTGCCAGTTATCTTCCTCCATTCTTTCTGTGCTAATAATAGCCAGCCCTAAGCCCATTCTCTTCCAACCCATCTCTTTCTCTCTCCCTCTTTCTCTCTCTCTCTCCCTCTCTTTCTCTCTCTCTCTCCCTCTGTCCCTACCTCTTTCCCTCTCTCTGATGTGAAAAGGGGAGTGACACAAAACACGTTGTCTTTTCGGCTAAGGTCTAAGCCAACAATAAAGGCGGAGGGGAGGTGCCCGCCCCATCCTTTATCCAGCGCGCGTGCCTGAGCGAGGGGGTCGTCTGAACCGCCACGGATCCACTGGGCAGGACAGCCGGCTGAGTGAGGTTTTGGCGTTTGGTGTGTTTCTGTCTTGAGGGCCCCAACCCAGCGTAGCCACCATGGATGATGTTTATAAAGCAGCGGTAAGTTTTATTTGCATGTGAAGGGGAAGGGGAAGGGAGTGCACACAATGGGGCCTTATTGTTGACAGAAGATGACCGTAAGGTTAAGGGGTGGTAGAGTAACCAAATAATCACTTGGCCATTTGGTGCATCCAGTGCAATGACCTTTACTTAATGGACCTTTAAACCATAAGACAGATGGAGAGCTGTGTGGTTTTCTCTAGTGCTTATTGTTCGATACCATCTGAAACGCCATAACCGATGTCATCAAAACCTAAAAGTTTATTTAAAGAATATAATGTGTGTCATTCGTGAGGGTTATGTTTGACAGGGGGTTTTACAAATCAATCTCTGCATCTGTTTGTCTGGAGGTTCAGGAGAGTCAGGGTAATGGGGAGCTCAGATCATACCTTAAAAGGCCACAGGGCTCAGGTAGGGCATGCGGTGCCATTGAAGCTGGGAGAGTTAACCACTGATTGTCTGCCGCAGTACTGTGCACTGAGGGTGATATCATCAGAGGCTTTCAGCCGAGGGGTCAGAACCAACTGAAGGTCGTTTGGGGGTGGGGGGAGTAGGGGTGGGTGGAACAATGCAATGGCATGACATTTGGTGTGTGTGTGTGTCTGTGTATGTGTGTGTGTTGGGGGGTGGGGGGTGTGGAGTTGTCACCTCAAACACCTTCCATGTACTGTTCTGTTTTTGGACTACATAAGAGTAGTGGTGTGAACACGAGTCTCCTTTTGTTCCCCAACAGGTTGAGAACTTAACAGAAGAACAGAAAAATGGTGAACTTCCCAACTTTGTTTTTTTTATCCTTCTCCCTTGATATATTATGAGCACTTGCTGTGGATTTTATTTGCACTTAAAGTTAACACACTTCAATTATAGTTTAATTAGAGCTGTGATATTCCATTGTATGGAATGGATGTCAACTCAAACTTGTCTTCAGTTGTTAGTGCAAATAAAACTCCCATAGTGCCAGAATTCCTTTAATTTTGAGGCATTTTAACAACCCTCTTCACTTCTCTCCTAAAAATAACACGTTAAATACACCCTTTTCAATTCAAGTTCAAAGCCCCAAGTCTGCCTTCAATTAAACAGTTAGCTGTTCTTATGGTTGTGGATTTATTTTGCCCTGTATCACTGTGTGCCCCCCTGCATCGCTGCATTTTTATATGGAACTTCTTTAACTAATACCAGGCTTACCTAAACCTTATAAATCTGTTTTCCCAAAGAATGGGCTGAATGCTTTAATTTGCATTAATGATTAAATCTAATGAATGTTGTGGGTTATTTTTAGAATATATATATATTTGTTGTTCTAACACGTTTTATTGTGTCAGCTGTGAATAACTGTGTTTAACGGATTTGTGTTTAACCCCCAACCCCCCAACTGCAGAGTTTCGGGCTGCCTTTGACATCTTCGTGCAGGATGCGGAGGACGGCTGCATCAGCACGAAGGAGTTGGGGAAGGTGATGAGGATGCTGGGCCAGAACCCCACCCAAGAGGAGCTGCAGGAGATGGTGGACGAGGTAGATGAAGACGGTAGGCTAGAAATCTTAACATTCTCTATGGACCAGAAAAGAAACCCATTATACCATTATGTAACTGGAAATTGGCATTAATGTAGATTTCAGGCCTAACACCTGTTGTCACTTGTAGGCAGCGGGACAGTGGACTTTGACGAGTTCCTGGTGATGATGGTGCGCTGCATGAAAGAGGAGAGCAAAGGAAAATCCGAGGAGGAGCTCGCCGAAGTATTTCGCATGTTTGACAAGTAAGTAACACTGATAAGCCTTAGGCTACAGCTTTATTAGTCACACAACAGGGGCCTATCGGAGACAGACTAAAAGCTACGCCTTTTAAATATATTTTCTTTTTCCACAAGAAACGGCGATGGCTACATTGATTTAGATGAGCTGAAGCTCATGCTGGAAACCACCGGTGAGTCGATTACAGAGGACGACATCGAGGAACTTATGAAAGACGGAGACAAAAACAACGACGGCAAGATTGATTATGATGGTAAGGCGTGTGCACATCAGAGATACTGCAAGCTTGTCAGATTCAGGTGTCAGTCATAGAGCACACGGAAGCTTACCGTTACATCTTTCTTTTTTGTCCAACAGAGTTCCTTGAGTTCATGAAGGGCGTGGAATAAGAAGTAAATCAAGTTTACTAGTCACCCTGAAATGGCGCCTCATTCAACCACCTTTAGGAAAGAACATCCGGAAGCTTCTCCACTGTTTTGCATATGACTGAAAATCCCAAATATTTTCTTATACTGTGAAAGCTTAAACCTGTTCAGATCGCCATTTGCTGTATCTGTAAATACGACCACATCGATTCCATTATTTTTGCTGACACAATAAACACTCAAATTGGTTTGACTTGAGGGTCAGATCTAAGCCAAGGAACAAACTCTTGCACATCAGATTACAATAAAAGCTGTTAACTTTTTAAGTCAGATACGAGTTAATCATTGTTTAGAAGTTAATTTTTTAGAAAGTGAATTCATCTTTTGAAACCCATTTGTACATGAAATCACACACTCACACAAAGACAAGACATTTTGATTTTGACCAAATAAGTATTTATTACAGCATCAAAGGCAGTGCAAACTAGTTAGTTTTTTTTCCCCCCAAACAAACTGATGAGGGATCAGCCCACTTTTAGTAACACAAGTCACTTCTGGTATGTTAAGCAATATCTGGCCTACACAACTATTTATTGCCTTACTGTCACACAGAAAAAAACCCACACACAGATAGGGATTCACAAAGCGAATAAGACACAAGCACCATCCAGGGAACAAACAGTAAGCATTGAGGCCAAATTACACAAAACCCATTATGTTACTAGGAGACAACACAGACATTAAAAAAAAAAAAGGAGCGGGGAAACGGTGGGAATGATAAGTGGCGCGACATGCTGGACCCAGTACAACTAGTTAACAGCTTAATCTCGAAACACACAATGAGTATGCATTTTAACCAATACAGACAAGATGAGCAGGATCTTAAACCTTCATTATGAAATGTCATCTGGTACAAACAGGGGCACTGCTCCTCCTGTGTAACAAAACACCTGGACGGACAGGGTGATGTAGAATCCAGAGTGTCAAGCTTTTCAAAGCAACCTTTAACTGGAACGACTGCAAACGCATACTGACAAACATGGCAACATGCCTACAGTATTTTGTGAGTTTTTCCAAAACAATACAAGAAAAAAAAAGCAAGTGAGAAGTGAATTTAGCCAACTCAAAGTCCACTGACTGTACAAAGAGGAATGTTTGACAAAAGCGTGATTAAGTACATCTAAACTGAACATTTCTAACAAGTCTAATAATGACTAATAAAGTCTAATAGCTGCTGGGTTGACCTGGGCTGCCCACTGTGACTGTAGCTGGTGAGCTTCTGAGCCTGGCTCTCGTGTGTTAGTTTATGCGCTGCACAGCAAAGCTGAGGCCTGTGGACAGGAAGGGAGGGAGGGAGGGAAGGAGGAAGGGAAGGAGGGAGGGTGAAAAAGTAGCAAAGGGAGGGATGAAGACATCTGGATGAAGATGCCCTCACTTCGCTTCAGTTGGCGAAGGTGCCCTTGACGGCGGCGACGATGCTCTTGGCGCTGATGCCGAAGAGGTCCAGGAGCTCCTGCGGTTTGCCGCTCTGGGGCACGCGGCTGACGGACAGGCTCGTCACCACGATGCCCGGATCTCCCGCCACGGCGGCCAGCACAGCCTCGCCCAGACCACCTGTGGGCGTACAGGGCACAGATGGCAGCAGGTAAATAAATATATAAATGAATGAAAAATCCCACACATGCGCTCTAGACAGACAGACATGCAGGCTAGACAAGGAGGGGTGGGGTGGGGAGGGATGGCTCAGTCTTCCTTCACCCACCGCCCTCGTAATGTTTGTCCAAGCAGCAGCACAGGTGCAAAATGACCCAGAGGAACACTGAGAACTGCTGCAGAGTGCTACAAAATTCCAGCTGAACAGATGAACTCTTGTTCCCACTATGACGACAACACTAAAAATCTAACCAAGTACCAGGTTCCTTAGCTGAGTAAAAATCACAAAACACTACCCTTTATTGCAATACCCTGCATGCTAGAATATACACCGACATACCTACTTGCATACACAATCCTGACTATAAAAGGAGAAACACATGTTAAGCCCATAGGAGTCCAGGAGGGGGGCTAGGAGAGTAAACGCTTACCCTCTTTGTAATGATCCTCCACTGTGATGATCTTGCCCCCAGTCGCTCTGGCACTGGACAGAATGGTGTCAGCATCCAGGGGCTTGATGGTGAATGGGTCAATCACACGAATGTTCACTCCTGTAACAACAAAAATACAGCAATCTAAAAGGGTCCCACAAACAGCTTTTCAAAGTGGTGTGCATACCAGGTTGTCGATTAATACATCTTAAAGTTAAATCCAGCTTTTAAGTTAAGGAAGTTTCAAAAGCTTGTCAAGATGGGTCAAACTACCAAACATCTTAAATGTAGAGGACATAAAGTTAGAAGACAGCAATGGACCCAAATAGGCTGTGTGTATGTGCAGTTGTGCTTTTTTCCCCACCAGAGGGAGTGCTAACCTTCACTAGCCAGCTGGTCTGCAGCAGCGAGAGTTTCATGCAGTGTCACTCCAGCACCAATCACAGTCACACGGTCACTGTCAGACTGGCGCACCACCTGGAGGTGAACAGGAGATATTGCACCACTGTCAACATACAGGAAGTTTGAGTAGCACAAATGGAATGTCCTGGACATTCCAGGAATTTACACATTCATTCTATTATATTACCAAGGTGAAGAGTAACATTTCCAACCAATAGGTGTGGTTGTGAAAATATTCAAGCAGGTGGCTCAAGTTTCTGCCAGGTTTCTTACCTTTGCGTGTCCAATCTCGAACTTCTCATCAGGAGCGTAGAGAACAGCGGTCTCAGGGCGACTGGTACGGATGAAACAGATTCCCTGGGGAATGAGAGAGACAAACAGAGTAACCATCTGCACTAATCAGGCCAGAGACCTTGTTGACATACTGACATGTTAAAAAACAAAGGAAGGCGAGTGGGAAAGGTGTTTATCAGGGAGACGCAGACCTTGGTGTTGGCGCACAGCTCCACAGCCCTCTCGGTGGACACGCCATCACTGGGGTAGAACACGGTGCATGTTGGGATAGCACGGAACATTGCCAAGTCCTCCAAGGCCATCTGAGATGGTCCATCCTCACCTGCAGACAGACAGACATTCAACAGGATGTTAAGCAGGTGAATCTCATCAATGTGGTTGCATATACAGGTAGAGTGATTTGAAAATCCCCATGGTGGAATTAGTATTTGAAAATTTGAATTCATATTTCAGAAGTTAGCCAGATGTTTTTGGTTGTTATGTGCAGTTTGATATTACTTTGGAGAAAAGCATCTGTTAAATACTACAACAGCCTCCTGACCACAGCAATACAGCCAGCTGGAGCTCCCTGTGCTACAGTATTTATAGCAATACAGTAGAGATATTGACCACTGTGAATAAAGGGCTCCCCCTCCTTACAAAAGCCAATTTAACCACTGTGGGCGAGACACCTGGCATGTTTCAAAGTCAGCTTTATTATCAAAAACCGTACGTACAGATTGCACACACAGAATTTGAAATTGCAAGGCTCCCTAGGACCACAGTGAACATTAAACATCTTATAAACAAGACAGGAAGACATGACGACAAACAATAATATAAACATAACAAAAAGTACAATAGGCTTGTATACATGCTTAAGGTCCGCCTTACCGATGGAGACCCCACAGTGGGAGCCAGCCAGGTTGACGTTGGACTGAGAGATGGCGGCCATGCGGATCTGGTCGTAGGCGCGAGAGAAGAACGCCGCGAACGTGCTGGCGAACGCTACCGTGCGGTCACGGGTGGCACAACCGATGGCAACACTGACCTGCAAGACCAAGCGGTTATTTTTATTTAAGCTAAATATTTCCACAGTTGAGTCAATTAAGTGAGGAAATTATTACACACCAATATACCATCAACCACTTCAATTACTGACAAAGGCCTTCCCTCTTCATGAAACCTTGTGTAATTTCAAAAAAATATACAAAAACACAGTAGCTGCAGTGCTGAAGGGCCTCATTTTTGTCATTTTTTGGAAACATGTTTCTCTTTTTCGTGTTGTGAAATGCTTATCTTCACATTCCCAGATCCAAAGGACTGCAAACATTCCTACTGATGCCCCTGAAACAGGGGTGAAAAAAACTACTCTGGAAGTCAAGGAAGAGCTCAAAGTGCAAGTGTAGCAATGGGAGGAGAGGACCAGAGTAGAGTAGAACATAGTAGCAACTGTGAGAAGCAAGCGTGGGAAGCCTCCGGGTTGAGCAACTGCCTCAGGTGAACAGGGCGCCAAGCGGGATCGTGTCAGTAGGTTAACAGACACACTAGTGTAGACCTAGAGGAGATTACAGTTTAACCCAAACCAGGGTCAGATACCTTTGGAGTGCCCTGCATAAAAATAAGCCCCACACTCCGCCCTAGGCAAACACTTGTTTGGCAACCGCTTCATTCATTTATTCAGCGTGGCGCCAAAACTCAGCCCTGGCTTCCAACATAGCAGAAGACTTTAGATAAGAAATAATGTGGCAATATGAGGCCAACTGCTACAACTCTGATGTGTCTTTGTCTAAGGCAAAGAGCTGGTCTTGCCCAACTGAATATACAGGGTAGACCAAAAATGCTGGACAAAAAACTGGACCACTTTTTAAATGACTCTTCAATCACTGAGTGTGTCAAGAGTGATTGAGTGAAGACACGTACATTAAAAGCAGAACCTTAAAAGGAGAATTAAACAGCAAATGTTTCAAAGCATGTGGCAACTTATTTCATGGCCAACTTTTTCCCTCTCAAATGGCCACTGTGGTCATACTATGGCTAGCAGAGTCAACCAAATGAGTCTTAATTTGCATAACTGTTAACTGCAGTAGCTTTAATTAAAAGACAAAATAAATAAAATAAAAAAAAGTCACCTGCAAAGTAACACAGACACATGCTGTACACACATACATTTTTTTGTTGCCCTCACAATGCTGCGCAACTCCTAAGGATTTAACTCTGCTTCCTTACCATGTTCTGTTCAGCAATGAAGCACTCGATGTAGCGGTCGGGGTGAGCCTTCTTGAACATCTCGGAGAAGGTGGAGTTCTTGGTGTCGCCGTCGAGAGCCACGACCCTCTGGCTGCCTTCGCCAAGCTTGGCCAGGGCCACTCCATAGGCCTTCCTGGTAGCGATCTGAGGACGGGAGGTCAATCAGTTAAGAGACCAACGCAGCATCGTTTGGCTCAGTGTGCACATAAACGTCATGCTGCACATTATGACTAAAGTGGTGACTTCTGTTGTGTCCACAACAGCATTAGAAATACCATAAAGACTAAGTCAGTCTACCCAAACAAATAGACAAGTAGTACCTTGTATACATCCAAATGTTCATGCAGATGACAGCCAAGATAAAAACTGTGATAATAGATGCAACAAAATAAAATAATCTTTTAAAACATGCGCAGTCACCTTATCGCCCAATTTGTACGCGGGGGGAGAGGGGAGGCGGATGGCGGCGTAGTCCACGGCCTGGGCGTCCTCCTGGGGCAGCTCGGGGGAGAGCACCTTGTTGGGGGACTGGATCTGGCCCTCAAGCTCTGCCAGCAGGGCGTCCACTTTGTCCTTGGGAACCGGCTTGCCGTGCCAGTTCTCCAAGTCCTCAATGCCTACATGAGTTAGAAGTAGGCAAGTAAAAATTATTTATAATATTCATGTAGCACTTTACACAGACAAGTCAATCACGAAGGATAGCGTGATGGGGGGGGGGGGGGGTGTAAAACATAAGAAAAAGCACACATGAAACAAATTGCTCTTTGCCATGTACATCTTTTAAGAGTCAAACTGACAAATTATAAAGTCTGTAAAGCAATAGAATATGAAGTACTGCATTAATATTGCAGAGGAGAATGAGTGTGCCACTACACAGGAAACCAGAGACCATAATAAGCACTAAATGACCACAGGTCCATGATTAGATCATGAAGGGGCCTGGCCAACATCACTCCTGCAGCGAAACAGCCAAACCTAGTAAATATAGCCTATGATTGTCTCCTTGTAATACTGGCATGTTGTCTGACTGGTAAAGGCCGTTCAGAACTTAAGTGCAAGCAACCTGATATTTAGGAGTTTTACCAAACACACAGGAAACATGTAAAATGAATAATAATGGAATAGCAGTGCTACCAATCGTGGCGTTTTCTGTGCTCTAGATGAAGTTGGGACTAGGATACAGCATATGGGCACAGACAATGCATTAGGGAAGTGAGGGGAGGGCTAGATCTACATTATAATCTGCTGCATCTGTGATGTTACAGTACTCAGTGACTGTACACGACACACTAAGGAATGAATTTTGACCTTACAGCTGTCTGCTACTTTTTACCAGTCATGTCGTCTTTAATTTCACAAACAGTGCATAAGATAGTCAATGAAATAAGCATATTAAAGATTTGAGATTTATATACTAAAAGAAAGTCATTTGTCTGAGGATGCCCAGATGTTGCTATTGCAGCACCTGAAGCGGCATCAATCCAACCCCCCCCCCCCCTTGTTTAAGCAGCAGGTAAACAATAGCCCTTTAACCCACCGCTCAGTCCTTTGCCCTTGAATGTTTTGGCCACGATGGCGGTGGGCTTCCCTTTGACCTGCTGAGCTTGCCAAAATGCCTTGCACAGCTCCTCCACGTCATGCCCGTCCACCACATACGTGTTCCAGCTGCAGACAGGACACAGGACACACAAGAGAAAAAACACCTTTAGGCCACAGGCTAAACACCACAAGTGCAAAGTCATGATTACACAGGCTGCATGGCTAACAGGGGTATACAATTTCCAGACAAAGAGCACGTTGGCTCAAAACCCCGAGGGGGTGGGGACAGTGGTAGAGTGAAGGTGTGTCTGTGCATGTGAGTGTGTGTGAGTGTGTGTGTGGTGGATGGCAGCTAAGGCAGGTGAAACACAAGTAGACACAGACTCATGCTGAGATGTTCATTCTCATGTTGAGACACACTCATCATTAGTGCAGCCAGAAGGGGAGGAGCCACACAGGCACACGTACCCAAAAACCTCGCATCGCTTCCCGTAAGTGTCCATGTTGTGTTGCAGGGGGGGCGGGCTCGCTCTGGCCCAGGCGGTTGGCGTGTATGTGTCAGTGTGTGTGTGTGTGTGTGTGTGTGTGACTTAGGGTGCCCAGTGTGTGGTGTGAGGGCTGTGATGTGTATGTGTCAGTGTGTGTGTGTGAGACTTAGGGTGCCCAGTGTGTGGTGTGAGGGCTGTGATATGTATGTCAGTGAGTGTGTGTGTGTGTGTGTGTGTCACTTAGGGTGCCCAGTGTGTGGTGTGAGGCCTGTGATGTGATTGTGTGTGTGTGTGTGTGTGTGTGTGTGCGACTAGGGGTGCCCAGTGTGTGGTGTGAGGGCTGTGATGTGTGTGTCAGTGTGTGTCAGTTCCCCTCTAAACTGCTGCAAGCTATTGCCCCCACGGTAGTCCCACCAATCACATCGGTGATTAATACCTCATTATCCTCCGGCGTATTTCCTGCTGCCTTCAAACAGGCCAGAGTTACGCCACTGCTGAAGAAGTCCACGCTCAACCCTGCCCAGGTCGGAAATTACCGACCGGTCTCATTGCTTCCCTTCCTCTCAAAAACCATTGAGAGGGCGGTAGCTAAACAACTCACTAGCTTCCTCACCCATAACCACCTACTCGACCCAAAACAATCTGGTTTCAGGAGCGGTCACTCCACTGAGACGGCTCTATTATCAGTCACGGAAGCCCTCAAAACAGCCAGATCACACGGTCAGTCATCAGTGCTCATCCTCCTGGACCTATCGGCTGCCTTTGATACAGTTAATCATGACATTCTGCTATCCACACTCGCCAACATGGGCATTGCAGGCACTGCCCTCTCCTGGCTCAAATCTTACCTCACCGGGCGCTCCTTTAATGTGGCCTGGCAAGGACATCTGTCATCGACTCACACCCTCTCCACAGGGGTTCCCCAGGGGTCAGTTCTGGGCCCCCTCCTGTTTGCTATCTACACCACCTCGCTGTCTCATGTTATCCGCTCACATGGATTCTCCTACCACTGCTATGCCGACGACACACAGCTGTACCTGTCGTTCCAACCAGACGATACCACGGTCTCCACACGCATCTCCGCCTGTCTCTCTGACCTATCCTCCTGGATGAGAGATCATCATCTCCAGCTTAATCTGTCTAAAACCGAACTCCTGGTCATCCCTGCCCATGAGTCAATCTGCCACGACATCACCCTGAATATTGGCGATGTCACTGTTGCCCCGAACAACGTGGCTAGAAACCTAGGTGTCATATTAGACGACCGTCTATCTGTCTCCGATCACATTTCTTCTGTAGCGAGATCATGTCGCTATGCATTATACAATATTAGAAAAATCAGACCGTACCTGACCCAATATGCTGCTCAATTGCTTATACAGGCATCAATCACCTCGCGGCTCGATTACTGTAACTCTCTCCTAGTCGGTCTACCTGCCTGTGCGATCAAACCATTGCAAATGGTCCAGAACGCAGCAGCGCGACTGGTCTTCAACCAACCCAAAAGAACACATGTTACCCCACTCTTTAGAGATCTCCACTGGCTGCCAATAGCTGCCAGAATTAAACACAAGGCTCTGACACTAGCCTACAAAGTAATTTCAGGTTCCGCCCCCGTCTACCTCAATGTCTTATTACAGGCTCACGTCCCGTCCAGGGCGCTGCGCTCCGCTCACACAAATCGTCTATCGGTACCCTCACTTCTCACAAAGAGAGGTCACTCTAAGCTCTTCTCTGTGGTTGTCCCCAAATGGTGGAACGACCTACCAGTTGCAACAAGAACGGCAACATCCCTCCCTATCTTTAAAAAGCTTGTAAAAACCCTTCTCTTCCGAGATTGCTTCCCTTCCTAACAAAACTAATATAACTAACAAACACTAATCTAAAAACTCTCTCTCTCTCTCTATCCCTATGTAGAAGTACTTATATCTGTTGTGTCTTTACTCTGTGTCCTCCTCTATTGCTTATGTCCTCCTTGATTGTAAGTCGCTTTGGATAAAAGCGTCTGCCAAATGCAATGTAATGTAATGTAATGTAATGTGTGTGTGTGACTTAGGGTGCCCAGTGTTTGGTGTGAGGCCTGTGATGTGGTGTGTGTGGTGTGTGTGTGTGTGTGTGTGTGTGTGAGACTTACGGTGCCCAGTGTGTGGTGTTAGGCCTGTGATGAGATGTGTGTGTGTGTGTGTGTGTGTGTGTGTGTGTATCACTAGGGGTGCCCCAGTGTGTGGTGTGAGTGCTGTGTTGTGTGTGTGTGTGTGTGTGTGTGTGTGTGTGTGTGTGTGTGTGTGTGTGTGTGTGTGTGTGTATCACTAGGGGTGCCCCAGTGTGTGGTGTGAGGCCTGTGATAAGTGAGCAAAACAGCTGGAGCACAGGGTGGGTGGGGGCTGGCTTCTTACCCAAAGGCCTCACATCTCTTCCTGTAGGTGTCCATATCGTGTTGCAGAGGGGCGGGCTCGCTCTGGCCCAGGCGGTTGACGTCCAGGATGGCCACCAGGTTATCTAGCTTGTAGTAGGAGGCGAAGGCCATGGCCTCCCATACGGCCCCCTCCGAGCACTCGCCGTCTCCCAGCATGCAGTACACACGGTAGCTAGCCAATCACATGAGAGACTGGGTCAGGGTCAAGGTTTGACACACGCGCACACACAAACAAAACACACTTTAAGCTAGGGCTTATATGCTTAAACCAACCCCCCCTCCAGCAAACAACTGGTTAATGATGTTAAGGTACCATAAAAAGACAAGAGAAGACCCATATAGTTTAGCACCAAAGGCAAAATACTTTTTTTAGGCTCATAAGTAGCCTAAATATTTCATTAAAAGGGAGCTGAAGCGCGCAGACCTTTAGTTTTTGGGACACTTAACATAATTAAAAATGATCCAACTGTCGTTATTAATATGTAAAGATTACAGAAAGAAAATAAAAGCCCCATATGTTTTGTTCAGAACTGCAGCCCCTCAATAGCCTGGACCCACCCATACTGCTTGTGATGCTACATTGAATGTGACCGTCAAGTCAGTTTGGCCAACATGCCTATTCTCAGCTGTTCCTTTGCCTGGAAAAACTACAGAATCAGAATCAGTGGTCTGATTGGTTAGAGCTCTGTCCAGTAGTACACAGAGGCATTTGAAAGACGCCGTTGATCCCGCCCCCAAGAACTTTCTGCCTATAGGAGGTTTGCCAGAGCAAGCTTCGTCTACGAGCTTGGTGCAACAGCTACGTTAGCATCTCAATATTTAAGTTCAGGTACTAGACACTTATTTTCAATTATATCACTGAAATATTAGAAACCAGACAGGGTGTAATTTGTAATTCAAAAAGGCACAAGTCTTGAATAGTGTTTCGAGGAGTAGAGCAACCCGTCGGCGGCAGTTTCTAAACCCCCGTTTAATAAGGCTTAAAGTGGCTTTGGGCATCAGCCACAAAATCTGATCCAAGTCATCCTACAGTAGGACTGTGTGGCCTGTGCCCGTTTAACACTAAAGTGGGTCACAGGTGCAGGCGGTGCCTCCCGCCTCGGCTGTAATACCTGGACTTGTCGAAGTGCTTGCCAGTGTAGGCCATCCCACAGGACGCTCCCAGGCCCTGCCCCAGGGAACCGGTGGCCACATCCACAAACTCCAGTTTCTGTTGGGAATAACCAAGACAGCATTTAAATATACTTAATAATAATAATTAAAAAAACCCTCAATGCAAATGGACTTACTTTTCCCTGTTGCTCTGAGTCATGGTGTATCAGACCATTTACTTTTGAGCTTTTGCAATTTAAAAAGGCATCTTGTTAAACCCAATTAATTACTGGGTGTGTTGCTCTGACAAAGCCTTATTTGTCCCTGAGCATAAGTGTCCACCGACTACCATCAGCATTTTACAAAGGGGTGTTCTAAATGAGATTTGGTGATAAACCTGGTTAAGGTAATTCAGGCTAAGTGGTAAAACTCCTAATAGTAGAGTCCTGTGCCATTGCTTTGCCAAGAGAATGAAGGCACATGGGTCTTGTATTAGGAGGTTTACTACTCATTAGTAGTAAATTAACAAAGTTCATGACTAGGGCACACCCCTCAGAGGACCCAACATGATTGCTTATACTAAGATGTCAGTCATAAGTACACTTTTGAATCGTCTTCTGGTTTATTAGATTTTAAATAAATAAATAAATGGAGTGTTAACATTAAAATGTTATGTACAACATTATTATTATTACTACTACAAATTATGCAACTCCTGCAACTGTACTGAGACGGGGGAGGCCGTGCGGCACATCCGTACTCACAGGGGTGGGATGTCCCTCCAGCTCACAGTCCAGCTTGCGCAGGTTCAGGAGTTCGGACTCCTTGACAAAGCCAGCCTCTGCCCAGGCAGCATACAGAATGGGAGCCGCGTGGCCCTAGAACACACAAACACACACAGTCACATTAAGATCTTCTGTACACTATGCATGTCTTTCAAATTCATCATGCTTTCTAAAAAAAAAAAAACCCCCTCAGTGACATGCTCTGTAGGTCAGCCCATTTAGAGACTGTACATTCAAGGGGCCTTAGACTACTGAATGAATGCATGAACTTGGAACTCATTAGATGCACTGATGGTCTCAGCCCAGAGGAGCATCCTTCATGGGAACAGTTTAAATAAAATAAAATTAAAAAATAAAAACCCGGTGACCCAGTGTTGGTGGAAGGCCCCCCCCCCTCACCTTGGACATGACGAAGCGGTCATTGCAAGCGTTGCGTGGATCATCGGCCTTGTAGCGCATAGTGTGGAAGAACAGCACTGACATAAGCTCTGCTGCACTGCAGCAAGAGGTGGGGTGCCTGCAGAGAGGGAACAAACGGTCAGTCTGGAGCGGAATCAGTGCCCGTTGCAACATTGTTGCATATTTGCAGTTTTAGGCAACAACAGGTCTTGCACCAAGTCTTGGCAAAGCAGACAAATCAGGGAAGGGGGAAAAAAACCCACACGCTACAGGCCCATATACAACTAGGAGCCTATGAAACAAGACACTGGGACAAAAACCCCTTAGCACTGTGCTGTAGTACCATGCACTATTATATTAGGTCACTGACACTTGCTGCCAACATTCATTCTTCAGTTTGGCGTTTAGTTAAGGCGCAGCAGGCCACTGGAGTGTACAAAACT
Source organism: Setipinna tenuifilis (assembly GCA_030347295.1). Taxonomy (NCBI): domain Eukaryota; kingdom Metazoa; phylum Chordata; class Actinopteri; order Clupeiformes; family Engraulidae; genus Setipinna; species Setipinna tenuifilis. The sequence goes on along the minus strand of CM059270.1, from coordinate 24,791,011 downwards.
AAACCCTAAAGCAAGTGTATCTGTGAAAGATTTGTTAGACATCAAATCGCCTTCAACTTCTGAAATCAGTTATACATCTGAAGACCTGCAACAATTCAGTCAGGACAGTTACAAACTGGTCACCAGAGCATGCTGCTTAGCTTACACACACTGTGTTAAGTTACAAACTGAAAAAGCATGTACATCAGAAAACACAACCCTAACAAGTGAACACACCTTGTAACAATTAGTAACGTTGTTACCCATGAGCACGCACAGTATTGAAATCTGAAAACTTTGGAAACCACATGCACTTGAACGTCACAAGTCAAGGTGTTAATTCAGTTTCACACATATTCGATTCATAACACGTGCAAGTTTTTGTTATATTCAACTTGGTTTCCTAGATTTACCCCCTTGATCCTCGTTTCAGACACAAGTGGGCTGGAACACAAAACAAAGGCAGTCAAGACAAGGAAGTGTACGGCTGAAATGCCAAGAAGACAATAGCGGCACTGGCAGTGACGGGAGATGACCGTGAACTTGAAAAAAAAAAAAATGAAACCAATAGACCGGCTTGAAAGCTTCCTCGTGGGCGTTTGAGGGGAAGTCTGGAGAAAACAGGTTCTCAACATCAGCTTCGTTTTTGTTCTTCCCCACCTTTCATCAAGATAGTCGCCCAAGCATAAGGAAGTGAGTTGACATTTACACTTTTAACATGGAAGGTATGAGACCAGGAAGACAATATAATCTTTATATTGCTCGTGCGTCAGAGCGTTCCACACCTGTGTGACAAACTAGCATTCGGGAAGAAATGGTCTGTGGTAGTTCCGAGCAGTAGAGGGGCCTTATGAAATCAGCCTCTTGCAATGCAAACCAGCTCATGGCTTAGACAACGTCCGTTTTCTTGACTGTGGACCTCTTCTGCCCTCATCAATTAGCACCATTTTGAGATCACATGGGAGAAGGTTATGAATTAACAGAGACCGGCTGCTGCGACTTTAAAAAATCAAACTTGAACGGGACCACGAGACCACTGACCTCCCCCATGTGACATGACCATGGAGAAAGCAAAGATTGGGGAAAGTATCTGAAGCAGCTATTGCTAACGGTTGCTAACAGCTACTTATGTGGAAAGTCTGTGAGCAGACGTCAGTTACACGCATATTTATGACAAATATAAATGCATGCAACATTGAATTAATCCAACATGATACTAACGTTATACAAATGTAACTACAGCGAGCGTTTAGGTCCGTTTTCTTTAACACAATCGTATGACACTGATTATCATTTAAACTTATACCTTCAGACTTATCGAACATAATTTATCTAAAATCTGCAGGAGTTGGACAATTTGAAAACAATACGTTACCAAACGCCCACAATATTACGCTGAACAAAAGCGTTCCATCACGCAGTCACTTCATTTTGCACATGTGGTATTTTGCACGTGCGCTTATTTAGTTCAGTTCAGTTAATTAACTTTATTTGATATGTTCGTGCTAAATCAAAATAATTAAAATGTCCTAATTACAAGAAAGCTAACAGCATGGAACATTCGATTAATGATAACTTACCCAGAGTTTGATGCGCATGTTGCCTTGATGGAATTTATTCTCAGTTTATTGGCGATGTCTTTCAGACCCTGCAGGGTTTTCTCGTCTGGTTTATGGTAGCTCATTTTTGATATGTTACAGAATTACTTATTTCGCTTGCTGAGTTATAAATCTAATTTAGGTCCTACTGCAAAGGCCTGTCAGACACACTCCCTCCAACGCGATTTTGCGAAGGGACAGCGTGAACTAACGCATGCCCGGTTTTAAGGGAAATTCAAGCTTAGCCCATCCCACTGAGCCGATTCATTGGATGATATGTTTATGGGAAGATGTCGGTAGATTTGGGCTAATGTGAAGTAATTTTAAAGGCTACAAATTATGACATAAAATGCAGACTTTGCTCACTTTGCTGTTTTGGTGGCGTCAAAAAGGAGATGTTTGGAACCATTCGTTTCCAAACAGTATACTTCCTTTTTTATTTTACATTTAACAGGAACTCGTTTTTTTCTTGTAAAGAATTACAGGAATCGTCATTATAAACATCAGTTTTGTCTGGTGAAATATATTATTTGAACTGCAATCATCAAATCCCACATTTGGAAATGTTGTGATGTGCCTTTAAATGTGAGGAGGCAGAGCAGTGCCAACAAGGAAGTAGCGAATTTTGCTCTCTCATTCTTACTAGGTAGAACCTGGCTGTGACGCATGGAAAAAACCTTACCCCTTTCACTATTTTTCCGACAGTCTTTACCGTATAAACTCAAAAATCTACGACTGCTGACATTCTGTCTATTGTTATACAAAAGTCAATGTAGCTGCCCCACCCACTAAAGAATCCTTTAGCCACTGGCTATGTATTCCACTTTATATACCCCTACACTACATATTGATTCCTTGGCTGTACCCCTCTGTACTAAATGCATTCAGCATCATGCCAGTAACACACCCACCACTGGTTGCAAGGTGTCATACATAATACTGTTTAGCACACCCATACAGAACATATTCCATCTGAAGTATTTGTCAGCAGAGGTGAATAAACCCCCAAGAGATTCACATTCAAAACTGGTCAGGCCTGTCCAGAGATGCCCTGGAATTTTGTAACACATCAGCAAATGCATGCACCTGTTTTTTTTATTCCGCTGTATTCTCTCTTGAGGTCACCATTCATCTTCTCACATTCCCTACAGCAATCAATGTTTACACAACCTTTAGAGAATACCTTTATTAAAACATTCCCAGATCCATACATAAAATAATGTACAAAGTATTTATATAAATAAGTTTATCAAAAAAAATAGTAAATGTTGTAAATGCACATACAATGGAAAACTGTTCAAGCATTTCAAAGACACATCACGCAGCCAGTGTCATGGCCACAGTAGCATCTGTCAGGCTCTATAATGGCCAGGAATAGGGATGCACTGTACACAGCACACAGAGGGCTGAATGATGATGCTGTTATCACTCTTTGGACTCTTGACCCTCCTCATCTTCAATCTTGGCAAATTCCTGCAAAAATAAAAAATAAAAAAAACCTTAATAGATGGTTGAAATTAGACAGCATAACATAGCATGACTTTATTTAACTGCATCTGGGACAAAATCTTGATCTAAATACCCGAGAGGGAAGTAACAAATGTTGTCAGGTTGCCCACAAACTTATGGGAAGTGGTGCCCTTTCATATGTACAAATGAGCAAGTTATGTTGACAGAAAACTGGAGTAAGTGAAATATTTGTAGGTTATTGTCATGGTTGCTTTTATTGCATGGTTGCTTTTATTAAATATATATATATATATATATACATATATATATATATATATATATATATATATATATATATATATTACCATATACTTATTTTACACCTATTTTATCTTTTATGCTGACAATGTTGTTTGCTTTTATTTTTGTTATGTTAGAAATAAACTTGCCTTATCGAATGTGTGTACATAGTGCTTTATGTGTTACAACTATTAAAGTGCAAAAAAAAAACGTGTCACCTTTGGTATGCACATTATGCTTCCAAGACATTACACAGCTTATGCAGAACATGTTCATGGCCGCGGTGTGTTAGTGTTTGTTTAGCCTCATGCCCATACCTTCTGTCTCTCCAAGGCATCAGCCTTCTCTTCGTCGGTGACAGGGTCCTTATCCAGTCTCTCCAGCAGGGGGAGCTGTGACAGCACAAACAGCCTGTAGTCTTCAGCCTCCCCAACGGGGTTCTCAGCCAGCACCAATGCACGCAAGGTGTCTGCCACACACGCCAGGTTGCGCAGGGCACTCAAGTTGAAAACGATGTTACCCCTTAAAGAGTAAGAGAAGAGTACATGAACACAAGGGAGCCCTCTGATTAGGAAGTACACTTGATTTATGCCATGACGATGACATATGCCTAATTTCATAGACTGCCCCTCTAAAGATAAAACATTGACAAACCATCTGTTTTCATCTGTGGCAAAGTAAAGCATTTTTATGTTTCACCTTTCTAGACACATGACACAATTAAGACTTTTTTTTCTGTTTTCAACACAGTATGAAAATTATCAGTTTTCTTACAACTCGTGTAAAGCCCACAGCACAACAGCAGGGTGGGCTGACCTCCTAATAAAATGTATGTGCTTTTGTTTTGTGCCATTCAGTTCAGTAAGTTAAATTAACTGAACGTATTGTAAGTGCAGATTAGGCTGAAAACTGAAAGCTGATTTCTGTTAAAGATTTGGACTGCACGGTACTGCTGGATTTACCTACTACACTTTACAAAGTGACTAATAGCAAATGTCCTGTTGAGAGCAGGTTTGTCTATGTCAAACCTGTTCTGTAGGTGTAAGTATGACATGTTTAAGTACAGTTGACCCACACCTGACATTCAGGTACTGCAAAGACTTCATGCCTGAGTTGATACCATCCAGATCCTTTAGCTGGTTGTCTCGCAGGTGGAGGGTGGTCAGGCGTTCCAGTTTGTGGAGCCCTTCCAAACGCTTGATGCCGTTCTGGGCCTGAAAGGTAAGGACAGTAAACCACTACCATTAGGGACAAAGGAAAACCTCCACCAGACGCCAGACAGCGACCCTTATTTCAGGCTCCATGGTGATAATGGACAGTAGGGGCATCTCTCAGGTCACACACTCAAACTAATGGCCCTTTTCCACTGCACGTTTTCGTAACGGCTCGGTGTGGTGCGGCTCGACTCTATTTGCTTTTGGCCCTTTTCCACTGGGTGTCGGACCTGGGACCTGTTACTATTTTTCGTACCCACACACGTACCACTCACACCGTAGAGCACATCATCATTATTGGACACTAAGATCAAATATCATACAGGGCAAACGAACTACATAAAAAGCTGTACACCAAACTGTAAAGCACTGTAGCTGCATAATGTAAATTAAATTACTGCAGTTTTCTACCAGGTAAAGTTGGCGTAGATTGGGCAGATACAGTCCATCTGTGCTCTCCAGACGATTTCCTCTCAGTTCCAGAGTGACCAGGTTGCTCAGTTTGTGGCACTGCAGACCTTGCAGCCTGTGTATGCCATTACCTGCAACCACATAAGAATCCACTTTGAGCTATATCTTGTATAAATTATGCTATAAAAATACAGTTTTTGTTTTTTTTTAAAAAAGAATTTATTGTACAGACTTTCCAAAAAATGTAAATTAGTTAACACAAAGGCATTTGGTAAACCTAATAGATAGTACCATGGCATTATTCTTGCATTCTTGCAAAACAAAGTGTCTGGGCACTTCTACTTAGAGGTTTACCAAATAGGCTACTGTGTGTGACTTTAGCCACGCTGTCACTTGCCCATGTTCCTAGAATATCCCCCTTGACTCTGAACACCCTTTAGTAATTAAAACAGCCCAACTATTAGTACTCATATATGCACATGTGCTAATAGATTGCCATTCCCTGTGAAGACTTGTGAGAAAAAAACCTTATTTTCTTGCCAAATACACTAACCAATGAGGTTGAGTGTTTCCAGAGCAGGGCCACTGAGGCCTTCAACGTCCGTTATGCGGTTCTTGGCGAGGTTGAGCCACTGCAGGTAGGTGAGAGGTTCCAGCCCCTGGCCTTTGATCTGTTTGACCTGGTTCCTATCCACCTTCAGCCAGAGCAGCTGAGTGAGTGCAGCAAGAGGTGTGAGGTCTGACAAGTGATTATTGGACAGGTCTATGAAACGCAGGTGCACAAATGACTCAAGGATACTGATGTCGGTCAGGCTTCTAAATTAGGGATAAAAGAGACAACAGAATTTTGGTGCTTGGACACAGAATGTATCTGGATGATGATAAATTCTAATACATTAAGGCGGACATGATGAGGCTTACCTATCTACTAGTTCAAGTTTAACAAAGGCATGTGACAAACCATTTCCTGTGCGACACAACAACGACAGGCCGTCTTTAATGCTGTTTTGAGTCAGTTCACACACAGGGAACTGAATGCAGTGGGGAAAAAAGAATAAGAAGTCTGAAAATCACCAGAAACCGCAGGGGGGTGCCAGTATATTACAGATTATTACTTATTAAACTATTTTAGAAAGCGGCCAAAGTTAGACTACCTGGTATTCTGGTTCAGGCATGACTTCCTCCTGTCCATCAAATTCTTTACTTTCATCATCTTCTGAATCGTCATGTTCCATTCTTAATTCGTCATCTTCTAGGTCAGACATTATTGATCCTTGCTATCCTTAGTTGATTTCCCTATTGTAATAGCAAAACATTGCCTGAATATTTAAAAAATATAAACAGTGCCAGTCAGAAGTAACGTTCATCTTAAAGAAAGATAGTTTAGCTGAAATTAGCCTTAATACACCTTATCAGTAAATGTTGCCATTTACTTCTTGGTGTATGTGGTTAAAGTACAGTATCTGAGACAAATGTTTATAAAATTAAGTTAACGCTATTCGTTGCTAGCATACAAACTCTCATGCCAATAGGAAATCATTAACGTCAAACCTTGTGAACTTAACAAACAGTTCTACAGCTGATCCCGGTTCGAGTTAAAAGAGTATGCCAACTTTAATTGACAGGACTTTCGAATTAATAAAAAGACAGACCTAATTTTACTGCAAAGGTTTGCTAGCAATCCCTTCCTCTTGCCTGGGCTGCCCAATAGCGTACAACAGTTCCCATGGAAACAGCAGCGATCCTAGACAGTACACGCCCACTTGTCCTCTGCACCCACCCTCATGCCCTTTCTGGGGCCTGCGTGAGCCTGTCCCCTATTCAATGGTCTCTGCTCATACTGCTTTGAATAGGGTCCAGCCATTTTGTGTAGCCCTTGTCCACTTTGTCACAGAATACATTTGGAATCTTCCTTCCTTCTTTTACTTTCTTTTCTTTTTTTCTTTTTTTTTTATAGCTCGGATTAATTTATGTATACTTCCCATTACTTTGTATTAATTTAAGAATGCCACCGTTTTGTATGATCTGACTGCACTAATTTAAACACACAAGTGTTACTAATAATTCTTCAGTTTGGATTAACTTATGTACACTTTCCATTACACTGTATTCATCCCATGCAGCCCCATTACCACTTGATGATTTTAGAGCCCCCCCGACCCCCCCCCCCCTCTCCACACACACACAGCACACTTGACACAGACACAAACATAGTGCAGCCCTACTACCACTAGATGTTTTTGGAGTCCCGTCCCACCCCTATCAGCACCCCATCCCCTGCACATACAGCACACCTGATACAGACCTTACCCCCCCACCCCCCCCACACACATATACACACAGTATACAGGACACAGTTATCCTATCCGACCCCCGTCCTGCCCCACACTCACACGCAGCCTCCCGACCACTAACTTTCATTAAACCCCCCTCATGCACACACAGGACAGCCTCGCCTCTACTCAGTATGTCTATGAAAGTGACAATAAAACATCCTTGTATCCTTTAAGTAGGCCAAAATGTTGTGTGATCAGACTGCCCAGATTAAACCAGACACCACACAGTGTAACTGACGGTGTTTATTCATCCATGTTGCCAGATTCAACATGTTGGTGTAAAAAACAAGGTGACCGCAACATTATCATCTCTCAGTCACGCTAGATATGTACAGATCAGGTATATTAGTTTTCTCCTATACATACCTATGGTCAGAACATATTGTGCAAATGCATTCTGTTGTGCAATTCCTACAACACCTGACACAAAGAGGAAATACACTTGGGGAATTTAACTCATTGCGCTGATGTAAGGAACAGTACAAAATTACGCAAACGTCCAATAGCCTACACAAGACACCCAGTTCTCTGTGATTCGCACTGGATTTTCAGGAAACCATTCACAACACACTCCTCTGACAAAAATACTATAAAATTATAAATAAAAGGTAACACAGGTATATGTTTTTAAGACTTAAGATTACATCATTGGCATTTCAAATTACAATTACAAAACACAGACAAACAAAACAGCTCATATAATTAAACAGCATTAGCCATAAAACATAGGAATGCATCCCTGTATCTGGGGTTACTTAAATGACAAATTTGGAATTACAAATAAGTCTCAAATCATGTGGATTTCACAACCAAGGACAAAATATCCATCACACACACACACACACACACACACACACACACACGTTCCCTTTTACACAATTCACCCTTAGCAGTCACAATTCATCACTCAAAACTGCAACACAATCAATCAATCAATCTTCAGAGTCTTTGCATAGGAGAGTACTGTGTGTCAGCAAGTAACCACCGTGCATAGCTCAAAACAGGGGATGATCACACCACGACCTGTACTTCACCTAAAGGCAAGTTATCTGGGGAGCAGGTAGATCGCCTCTACAGAAAAATTCACTTTTCCTATGTCTTCTTCAAGTCTAGCATATGAATGCAATGTACAAGGTGAGTTCCAAAGGCCGGTCAGGATCGTCATGATCGAGCACAGGTAGCTTTGAGGGGGAAGACCAGCGGTGTGCTCGCTGCCGCAGTAACGGCTTAAGAACAAGGTTGGATGCTGTCGTCCATGCACAGGCATCCAGGAAGGGCCAGGTGTGAGGCTGATCGAGGCCAATGAGAGGCTGCTGATGGAGAGGTTAGGGTGGAGGCAGCAGGAGGGGAGGGGTCCTCAGTCGGATGGCTTGTTGCACAGCAAAAGGCCCGTGTGTGTGCGTGTGTGTGTGAGGGGAGGGCGTATTGGGGCAGGATCACTCCTCAAGTCTTTCAGTGTGTTGTGCAGTAGGAGGCCTGGGGGGGGCGGAGGTGGGAGTGGGATGGGGGGGGGGGGCGGAGGTGGGAGTGGGATGGGGGGGGGGGGGGGGGGGGGGGCGCGCAGAAGGGTGGGTCCTCAGTCTGTCGGCGTGTTGCGTAGCAAGAGGCCCTTCTTCACTCCACTCTGCAGCATCCGCGCCCCTAGACTGATGCCCGAGGGGCCATCGCTGACACACACAGGGAGAAGTTCAGGTTAGTGAACGTGAATAGATGTAATGTGTGGCTTAAACATGTACTCAATACAGATGTAATGTTTGGCTTATACATGTACTCAATACAGATGTGATGTATGGCATATATACATGTACTCAATAGTCTAACAGTGGTCTAGGCCCAGCCTTGCCCATGCACTGACAGTGCTGACCCTTAAGAGGCTTAGATGGGCATAACAACACTGTGCATTTCTCGAAAGTATTGCTATTAATGAACTAGTATATGTTGGTTATGATGACGGATGATATACAAGTGCTGGTTGTATACATTGAATGAGGTAAACATTTCTTTAGAATGTTTCCAGTCATTGTTTACATATTGTTTACTTCTTAACAGTGTCAGCATGCACCAATGTCAGTGTCAGGATATCATAAGACATCATATGGCAATGTAATGATAATGATTTAAAAATGGTACAATTCTCTATTAAACGTGGAAAGCAGTCTTACATAGGGTTGAACTTCCATTTCTTGGCCTCAGGTTCATCCAGGAGCCCCCCCTTGTCCCTCCTCTCTGCAGCCCTGTCTCTGTATCTCACCTGAGAAAACACACAGCAGTAAAATCATTTAGGGAGACAAAGAAATATCATTACTTTTAAATTATTCAAATTAAAAGGGCAAAATGAAGTAAAACCTTCTCAAAAAAGAACGTGAACTCACCTCGCTCTCTGCTCCCCCTGGTCCATCCTGTTGGGACTGGCGGGCCCTCCTCTGCTCCAGGTTTTGCTAAGAGGGGAAAACGGCATTCATTATCATGGGTCAAGCAAGTTACTTTTGTCAGCACACAAACTCACATGTCCTAAGTTCTGGACATACTGTCAAGGTGTAATGAACAATTAATTAAAAGAAAGCTCTACTGACTAAAACAAACGAAGGACATATTACCTCATATCGTAACCTTTTATTATGAAGTTACTTTTATTGGTCTCCATGATTTGGAAGTCGACGTACAGTGAATACAATTTGCCTTGCCTTACATTTAGAAGGTGTGCCCTAATATCTTTTAGCCTTTAGGTCAAGATGAACAGTAAAAAAAAAAACAATTTCTTTCTAAATGGCTACACTCATATCAGCTGCACACCTTGTCCAAATATCTTTAAGTCTTTAGATACACAGTAAACACTTTTGTTGTTTCTAAACCCCTGCGCTCATATCAGCTGCAGACCTTGTGCAGCTCCGAGAGCTGCTGGTGGCGGATGAGGGCCTCTTTGCTGGGGAACTGCCTCCTGCACAGCAGACAGGCCAGCTTGGACCAGTCGGTCAGACGCTCCTCCCTCTCCGACCCCTCCTCATCGCTGTCCGTCTCGCCGCTGTAGGCAGCCACCAGGGGACGAGGAGGAGTACACTAGCAATGGACACAAGCACAGAGGACAGACACTGAACAGACCTGTTTGTATTTGGGGTTGTAGGAGGGTGTAAGTGAACTGAAAGAGTGCATCAGTGTACAAAAAAAAGAATCCCGGACAGACAGAAAGAAAAAAAGACAGGATTGGACAGGACAGGACAAGCAAGCAAGCAAGCAAGGAAGAAAGCAAGAAAGCAAGAAAGAAAGGACAGACAGACAAGACAGACAAAACATCTATACCTCTCTCTCCTCTGGAGGTTTGATCTGTTCTAGAAGAATATGAGGCCTCTCAGACAGGGCACCCTATGAAACCAACAACACCTTTATGAACCATACAGACAAGATCTCAAAATAAATAATTTCCATCCACTTATTTACATCAGTTATGCACATTCACAGTCTTTTGGCTCAACAAGATGCCCATTCTCCGTCACTTCTCAGACACATTTCAAGTGTTTCCAAGTGGAAATTTCTAATTTGAATGACTAAAATGTGGATGAACAAGTTGGACAGAAAGTCTGTTGATGCTGGGAAGCATATTTGTAAGAGAATCCCCTTGCCTTCTTCTCCAGGATGGTGTACCCGGCGTCTGCGCTGGCGGATTCCCTGCGGTCGTCAGGGCGGCCCTGCCCAGCTCCGCGGGCGACAGGATTGGTGGAGGTGGAGGCCGAGGAGGTCAGCGAGCGCACATTCTCCTTCTGCCTATTCAGGCTCTTGGCCCACCTCTCCATGTCCTTCGCTATCTGTCAACAACGAGAAAATGGGCATGTTAGACATAATTTTAAGTAAGATTTTATATAAAGAAAAATCTGAACTCTGAACTTAAAGCTGAACTCTTTTTGTAAGTTGCTTTGGATAAAAGCAAGTGTAATGTAATGTAACTGTTTTAATCTGGTCCATCAATCTGTTGAAAAGATGAAAAATCGAAGAGTAAAGTCAAAGAGCGTTGTGTGCTCAAAACGTTACTGCTGTGCCCTCTGGGTGGGAACTTAAGTTAAGGTAAGGAAGCTTCAGTGTGCAGAACTCTATTACAATTTTTTGTTTGAAGACAACATTCACGTCTTCACTGCCCTGCATTGCACTGTGTGTTAGAACACTCATCATGTATGGCATCACTGCTGACAGCAAAAGTAAGTTTACCTGCTGAGCAGTTTTCGTTTTGGGCTTGTCCTTCTTGTCCTTGGCACCAGAGGCGTCCAGAGACGTTGGATCAGAACCACCCGCACTGTCTGTCTGGGATGGCGCTGGTACATAGGTCCTTTTCTCCCCATCCCAGTACATGTACTGTTGCGTATGGGAATTGTAATAGTACTGAAAAGAAACAAAAAGTACATGTAAACTAAGAAAAAAAAAAAAAAATTTAGCCAAGTCAGTCATTAGGAGTATAGCATCAGCATTATAGTATTACAGTGTTTTAGTATTACTAATATTTACAGTATTTTATAAGCATTACAAAATTGGGGTAAGTCCAGGGAACCACCCATACTGCTGCACTCCTGCTGATTGGCTGGTTACCTGCGAGTTGGCGTCATAGTAGAGTCCGGTGAGGGGGTCATAGTAATACCCAGAGCTCTCGTCGTACTGGTATGTGGAGACGTCAGGAACAGCTGTGTGTGGGGGATAAACTCCATGTTAGACCATCAGCATGGAAGCAGAAGTGGTGTCTCCGCCTATGTCTAAGTTACGTGTTTCGCCCGGTAAGTAACTCCAAAAACAGACTACAGAGTTGTAAGGAGAGTAGAGACCGCAGACTGAGGCTGAATGGTTTTGGGTCGTTTCAGGTCTATCCCATCATTAGCCTTTCCACACTGAAAATGCTGAGGATGGGCTACATCTGAAACATTAGCTTTCGAACTCTATGTACAGGCGTTTATTGATTTTGCTGTATGCTTCCAATACAGAATTTGAAACCATTCAACCTCCGTGTGCGGTCTCTACTCTCATTTACAAGACCATCAGCATGGAGACATCAAGACTAACTGGGAATTCTTCTAAAAAAATGAACCATGTTTAACAATGAGCTGTGTCTACACTGTTAACCATGCTCTTACTGATTAACAACATGGCAACTTTCACAGCATAGATCTAACAACTTTCCTCTACCCGTTACATTGAAAACCTGAGAGAAGGTCTACAAATGCTTTCACCCTGCTCTTAAAGTACTGGCACAAGTCGTGTTCATTCAGTGCCCCCTCCCAAACCCCCATAGCTCCAAATGTAACTTACGGTACTGAGGCAGCTCTGATGCCGTCCCTGGGACTGAGGGCTGGCTGGGAGTAGCAGGCTGGGGCTTCCCAATGATCTCCACAGTCGCAGATGCAGGGGTCTGCTTCAAGATATGGTGGGAGGTTAAGAAAGGAGGGCATAGATTTATATCAAGGACATCTGACACACAACGTGTGTGTGTATGTGTTTGTGTTTGTGTGTGTGTGTGTGTGAGACAGACAGAAAGACAGAGAGACACAGACAGACAGACAGACAGACAAGAAATAATGTGGGGTCTGTACCGGATTAGATTGTGCAGAGATTGCTGTAGAGATAAGATGGGCTTGTGTGGGAGCAATTGTGGCTGTAGGAACCTTTGCTTCAGCTGTGACAACTTCAGAAGACAAAAACAACACTTATTAACGCCCATTGCTCCATAATGTTAGTTATGACATCCATCTTTTCTTTGCGGTTTACCTCCAGCAGTCATTTCTCCCTCATAGGTCCCCATGAGACCAGAGGCGGTGAGGCCGGCGCCTGCTATTCCACTCAGGCCCTTCTGGGCCGCACCATCAGACACCGGTCCATCTGGCCTCTCCTGCCCAAACATGGACAACACTGCCCCCTGCTGGTACACTGCAATATCGCCACCTTGGGCCAGACCTGAGGCCAGCTGGACATTCTGAGCAGGATCAGTTAGAGAGAGACAGATAGAAAGAGAGGGACAGGCACGTGTTACCAAAGACTCTAGATTCTTATATTCCTTCAACACTCTCTGATATTACATTCTAGAATAATGAACACATGTAGTATATGTTCTGGAATCTCATAACAGTCTAGTGTAAAACTTAAGAAGAACCAAAGACTGTAAAGCGTCTCTGAGGAGAACTCACCTGGGAGACAGCCCACTGTGCTGCTGCTATGGCTGTGCTGGCCACGGTAGCAGCACTTACCCGACTTCCATCAGTAAGAAACACATCACTATAGGAAACGAGAGCAGGAGATACATAAAGAGAGGAAGATGTAAGAAGACAGAGGGCAAGAAGGGAGATAAGAGAAAGAAATACAGGAAGGAAGAAAACGAGAAATTCAAAAGGATGTACAAGTGAAGAAAACAAAATGTATTAGATGAAAACGTATAAGCTCCCCTACACCACACACAGATCTACAAGTTCCCAGTACAAACACACTGATTGGGCTATTAGTAGTAAGTATAATATTAAAAAGTTGATCAAAAGACTAAAAATACACAAAGTAGCAATGAGTAGGCAGGCATGACTGCTTAAATTATATATGCATTATATATACATACTGTATTGCTATTATATCATTATTATGTGTTGTTGGAAATAAAAGTGACAGAGGGTGGAAGAGAGAAATCATTAAATAAACCATGACCTCTGCACACACTGCAGGGCACATTCATTTCCACTGGCTGAACGCCCCACCCCACCCCCGCCAAAAGAAAAAAAGAAAAAAAGAGAGAGAAAAAAAATTGTGGGGTAACAGTACCGCTTGGAGCCCTTTGCAAACTCCACGGCGATGACTTTGCCGTCGATGGACAGGGGAGGCTGCAGAGCCTGTAGAATCTGAAGCAGCTGAGAGGCCTCCTGCGAGGACAGGACGACACTCATTAGAGATTAGCGCTCATCTTAAGCCAGCTTTACACATCCACAGAGACCACAGAGATGTGATTTTAAAAAGAGATGGGCCACAGAAAGAGAAATAGCAATCAAATTACTCTCCATGTCACGCTTTGTTAATTCAGTGCCATTTTGGGAAACAAGGACAAATGCAGAGAGTGGAGAGAGTGGTGAGGGACGTTTCATCGGTGTTACCCAAGAGACTGACCAGTGTTAATGTGAATGCGCCTTACCACGATGGTGGTGAGCTGAAGGAAGGCGAAGCCGCGGTTCACTTGCGTCTGCTTGTCCTTGATGAGACGCACGTTCGAGGGGGAGAGTGTGGCGAAGGGAGCCAGCGCTGACAAAATGGCCTCCACATTAGTGTGGGGGCCCAGATTCCTCAGGATCAACGCTGGAGAGTTTTAAAAAAGTGTAAATTAATACCAAGCACATGTGCATGGATGCCAAATGCACACTGTTGTACTGCGCTTTTAATACAAAGTAAACATAAACAATGCCTTGAGCACCACACACACTAAAAACCACACTCAACAATAGTGGCCCTTTCCCATTTCCCATCACTAATTTCACTGGATGTCCTACTCTACCCAGTATGTCTATGCAAGTGACAATAAAACATCCTTGTATCCTTGCATTAAAATTTACATCATGATCTGATTTAGGTGAGCACATCATATATGTGAGGATGTGTTATCTGTCAGCATGTCACTGTAATTTCCATCCATGACCCCCATATTGCCCAGAACACAGTCAGTCAATCACAGTGATCTGACTGACAGAACATGACAGCAGGGCCCATACAGGGGCGAGAGGAGGCAGGACTCACTGTCATTGGCCAGCTCAGCTGTCTGTGACGCGGCGCCCAGGGCCAGGAGTGGGGCAGAGGGTTGGTAGAGAGCAGGCAAGGGCAGCAAACCCTGGGCAGGGTCCTTTAGTTGCCCCAGGGGCAGGTCCTTCTGCACCAGAGGCAGTTTCAGCTCAGCTTCTGTAATGAAGGCAAACAAATTTAGCTCAGTGTCTTCTACTTTTGTATTCTTAGAGTGTTGCCGTTTATGTTTGTTAAGCACATTGAACTGCCTTGTGTATGAAATGCGCTATACAAATAAAGTTGACTTGACTATTATCATGTCTTTGTAGAGGGTATGTTGCATAAGGCATTTAACCTACCTGATTTGGGGACACTGCACTTGAAGCATTTCTCACGCCTTTTAAAGTTCTGCACTCCGCACTTAATAAAAAAATAGAAACCATCAGTACAGACCCATGAGTGACTTTGAGGTCTATAAATAGACCGCTGGCGATATTTTCTGGCACTCTACTATATGAGCAGGCCATTTTGCCGGGCCACTCCCACCTTATTGCAGAGCCAGTCCTCATTCGCCCGTGGCTTAGGATCGCTATAGTGCATCGACACCCGCTGCCCCAGAATAATGAGCACTCTCTGCAAGAGAAAGAAAAAGAAAAGAGGGAAAACAGACAAACACACAATGAGCATCAGGATCATGAATAAACATACAAACAGAGAGAGAGAGAGAGAGAGAGGGAGAGAGGAGAAAGACAGAGAGAGAAAGAGAGACAGAGAGGGAGAGAGAGAGAGAGATCTCTCACCTCAGAGGACATGGGGAGAGGGGGGGGGGGGGGGAGAGAGTTGGGCAGAAAACGACAGAGGCTGTAAGATTTGAAAACCAAATGAGAGAGAGCGAGAGAGAGAGAGATAAAGAGACTGAAAATAGTGAGGGAGAGACATAGAGATGAGGGACAAGAAAAAAGGGGGAGGGAGAGAGGGGGAGAGAGAGAGAGGGAGAGAGAGAGAGAGATGTCACCTTCGGCTTGAAGGGAATGGGACGGACACACAGGCCTGTGTGCGAGAGGAAACGTGTGTGTGGACAGACAGCCCTCTCTCCGGCCCACACCCTGGCCACCTCCCCCCTTGAGGGGAAACATGGAGCCCCGCATGGCACCGTAACCTACCACCATCTCTCCAAACATCCTCCCCATACGCCAGCCCAGCACTCACACTTCCACATCAGCCCTCAGGACATCTTCAAGCAGACTTTAAACACGTGCAATGGCAAACAGGCCGAACAGGTCGCAGTGTACCTAAGAATTCACACTTCCTGTTTGAAAAACCTAGTCCAGGATCTAAAAATGTTAAATTAAGTTTTAACCAGAAGAGGTAAGAACCAGACAAACCAAATTGTTATAGTGTTTTTCCCTTCTCGCAAATTGGACACCTTTAAACAAACAAACAAACAAGGTTGATTGCCACAGAGCCTGACAGTTCTGCCTTGGAGGACCATATTTAAAACAGCATTCGTCACCCAGCATCCTTTCTCTATATCTATTTTCAGCCAGCCTGATTACCACCAGCCAAACTCCCTTTTAATGTCATCAGAAAGACATGATCACAAGGCAATGAAAAAAAACACATTTCAAAGGAAAAGATGAGTGACAGCCTCAGCCAGAAGGATGAAATAGTTTATAAATAACATCTATGAAGACATGCTCAGTGTACCCATCTGCACTGCAACACCCTGACCAAACATCTACACTCCCCTCTACCTCCTCGTCTCAAGGCTCTTCCAAACAAACTGCACCATTTCTCCCAAAACAGCTTTAATGTGGGAGAGAATGGAGTGGAATGAGTAAGTGAAGAGTTTGGGGGGGTAAAGTTACAATTAAACAAGTAAAGTTACAACAGATTTGTGCCTTTTTTAATACCAGGAAAACGAAACAAAAACAAGCAAACAAATTCAAATAAACAGGAAGAATGAATGGGTTTCTGGGTGAATGAAATCTACAAGTTAGGCACACTGCATAAACTCCACCTCCACCCCATCCCATGAAAGTGTGTCAGGTGTATACACTCCACTCCAGCTCATGTCAGTGTGTGAGGTGTGTGTCGATGAGCAAGCTGCCTCATTTCTCCGTGACCCCATTACTGACAGTGAAAAAATGAAATACAAATATCTTGTCCTTCATGGCCACCTTTAAAGTCTACACCTGGTGAGAAGCAAACCTGATCCCTTTACTCGTGTTCAGCAGCATAGCAGAAGTGCACTGCGTTTTACAGAAACGGAAGAAGACAGTTCAAATGGCCATCAATACATACAAAGAAGTAAGCCACACTGCTGCACAAACACATTCACTTAAGGTCATTGCACCTGTGTTGTGCACAAGCTCATCTACACATGTGTGTGTGTGTGTGTGCTCATGATAAGAACAGTGTGCAGAGTGGGTTAAAGGGTGTATGGAAATGTTTCGGAAAGGTGTGTGTGTATATGTGTGTGTGTGTGCAGTGTAAAGTGACCTGGTTGGTCTCCATCCATCGGGTGGCCTCCTGCAAGTGATTAAACTCGACGAAGGCGAATCCTCGGCTTTGACCTGGAGACACAGCCGCCGGGCCACAGTGACAAAACAACAACAACAACAACACAACAACAACAACAATGCAGTGAGGGGTTAGTGCCTTCACAGGAGAGGGCCACAGAGAGTGTGACAGAAGGAGAGAGAGAGGGAAAGATTGAACGAGAGACAGAAAGGAAGGGAAAGAAAGGGGATTAGAGAGAAAGACTTTGAAGGAAAGGAAGGATAACAAAGAAACAAGAAACAGAAAGAGAGAGAAAAGAGAGACAGAAAGCTGTCTAACCACTCATCACAGCGAGTAACTCGTTCAGGTCTGAAGACACCTCCTTCCCCTGTGCAGGCTGCTGTTACCCTTCTCTGATCGGAGATACAAACAGTCCCATCCCATCCCAGCCCTGCCATCACTGGTGCCCTCAGAGTTAGGATGCTACTATTGCATATGTCTCCGCACAAGTCAGAAGTCTTCTTTTTCTTCTGTTATTACTTTAGTTGCTAAATTAACAGCAGAATAATGACACTGAATGTAGGATGATTCAATCAGCCATATATACACATTCTTTGCCCTTTTGGCATGCTCAATGTGTGTAAATAAAAGAGTATTGATTGTTTTTTTTTTTTAAAGAAGAGACAACTGGTGCAGGAGGGGGGGGGGGGGGCATTGCCGGAGAGAAACTTAATTTGCATTCAGTGTCAGCAGGATCCCAGTTCCCTCTGCTCTGCTGTTGCATAATTCCTCCTTTCAAAGATGACTATTGCACACAAAAGGCCTGACTGGGTCGCAAAGCATTTACAGTTTACAGAGTTGCAAGACTGTTTCAAGCCCACTTCTCCTCCACTTGGCACTGTCTGCCTGTTTTAACATAGTGGTTTCAAAACCCCCATGGTCACAGAGTGAAAAAACACACTTGGGATAAGACACAAAGCCCTTACAATGGTGAAGACAAACAAATGAAGACAAACATTGAACACAGGGAACACAGTTCAGTGAATCATTACCTTTGACAAAAGGCAAGAAAGGGGTAAGTGGAGGCCAGGGGTGGGGGGGTGGGGGGAGCGCAATACTTACTCCGAGAGGACGATTTCCTCTGCATGCCCCAGATGAGTGGGGGGGATCAAGGGTTTTAGTGAGGTAGCAAACGTGAAGGGAAGGGGGAGGCAAAAGGCTAAACACACTGAGAGAAAACCATGCTGCTCTGTGCATCATGAGTGTGTCTCTAAGTGTGTGTGTGTGTGTGTGTGTGTGTGTGTGTATGCATGTATGAATGTGTGTGTCTTTGTTTGCGTGTCTGTGTGTGCTGGTGGTCAGACTTGTGCAGATGTCAGTCAATGGACCGTGTTAATGGCACTGATTCTAAGGTTAATTCTTGAAGCGCAACTAAGCGTTACAGTGCAAGACCATGTTTGAAAGAAACAAAACTGATCAGGAGTGAAACAAAATCAGACAAAAGAAAATGAGAGGTGCTGAAACCTAATTTTAAGCTTCTGAAATAAATGCACCAGGCTCTCTGGGTCTACAATGCTTACTGATGATGATGATGATGGGATGAATTCAAGTTTCTTTTCCAGACAGTAACAATATGAAAATAGGAGAGAGTGGGAGACCTCAGGGCCAAAAGGACTTCCTCTTAAAGGCCAGCGAGTCAGAGGGAGAGCATGTGAGAGCGAGAGAAAGAGAAAAAGATGCAGATGGAGAAAGAGGGAGTAAAGAGGACAGGGGAAGGGGAGGATCCAGGGTCACAGCCAGTTGGAAACTCACCTGAAGACTTATTTCTCATCAGGCGAACTTCACGAGGTTGAATTCCTTGCTCCTGCAACAAGTTGCGGATCTGTAACAAGGGGTGGGGGGAGACAACAAAACAACATACATAAGTGATACATCAACATTGTATGTTAAGAATGAATTCAACTCACATCAAAAGTTATTAAACAGTCTCTTGACACAAAACAGTGTCACAGGACAGAATGTGCCAAAAAACATCTCGTTAAAAACGTAAGTGATCCACAGACTGCAGCAGAGCAAAGCAGAGCAGTGTGTTTGAGGAAGCAAGAGCAGCGTGGGGGCTGACCTCGTTGACGGTGGCGTTGGGAGGGAGTGTGCGCAGCATGATGATGTTGCTGGGCTTCTGAGCCAGGTCCAGCTCGGCCCGGTAGTCCTGGTCGCTGCGCTCAGCCTCCTCCAGGCCCAGATCCGTGCCAGCACTGAACGCCGCCTCTCTGTTGCTGGGAGCGCACTGGGTGGCGTCAGAGAAACCCTGACCATTGTTAAAAAAAAAAAATAATAATAATAATAATAATAATAAACATTAAAACTTTGTGGGAGTTCAACTGGTGACTTATGTCTCAAGGAAAACCAAGCAATGACAAACTTTGTTGACAGAAAAGGAATAATCTTCACAATTACAAATGATGCACACACAATCTAAGAAAAAAGAAAACAACTGATGATTTCAGTTACTGATAGATGGTATTGGTATATTAAAGTTATCTATGGCAGTGAGCCATGTCACTGCATGAATTCTGCATCATTATCAGTATCATGTTCTCATAACTATGAACTAAAGCACAGTAAATTGAAACTTTGTCTGAGAAAAAGTGGAAGCTCGAAACAATACTTGTATGTGGGTATCTACATAAAAGTGGACTCAGAAACAGGACCCTTAGTGTGCAGACAGACTTTGACTTCTTTTCATAATACAAATTCCAACCATTTACCGGTAGTTTAATACACAGCACGTCGCCTACCCCCAATTCCTCAAACTATCTACAACAGAGATATATGAGGAGTCCATGGATAAAACAGGCATAGTCACAAAATCTTTCAAGTTACTCGCCGTATTGGTAGTGGCATTGAAACGCCAGCTTTTTCAAATGTAATCCTGTGAATAAACGTGCACAGTCTCAAGCCAGAAGCATTTTAAAATAGCACTTACTTACAAAACCAAATAAAAAATCCAACTTATGAATGACAATTTCTCAGTCTCTGCATTTTATGACCATGCCCGTTTCTCCCGTGGACTCCTCCTATGAGAGTGACCTTAAGATGATGACAGCAAAACACCAAGATCTCCCCGTCAACAATGATGTCACCTTTCTATGACAAAGCTCTCTGCTGAACTGCTCTTCTTCGCCTCGTCGTCCCACACCTCGCTCTTCCTGTCCTGTAAAGGTCCTTCCCCCAGGCCTTGCCCCCCACCCCTTCATCTCCTGGCTGTCTCCAGGGTGGTGAGCCAGGTTCTCTGGGAAGTTCTTCTGCCCTCTGAAAGATGGGTGGTCTCTTCTGGGTCCTTTAGACTCTGGGTCAAATCCAAAGTCACGTTCTTCAGGTCGGAATCTGTTCTGGGCCTGATGGGGATGGGGTTGGGGCTGGACCTGTGGCTGGAGTTGGAGTTGGGGTTGGTGGGATTGAGAGCCCCTGGAGGGAGCCTTTCCCGGTCTGTTTCCTGGGTTGGAGCCTCGCATCCCCCTGTGCTGAAACCCTGGTCTACCGTCAGGGTAGTGATGGGCGGTGGGGATGTCTTCTGCCCCGCTGACGCCGTCCTCTCGGCCACACAGTCGCTCATTTGAGCGATCCTTGTAACCAGGCTCTGCCTCAGCCTCGTCCTGTCCGTACCCTCTGTAGTCCATGTCTCTGAAGTCATGTTCGGGAAGGCTGTTGCCATAGCGACCTATGCGGTCTCCTCGGCCACCCCTGATGTGACATCAAAGGAAGAAAAAAAAAAAAGATGACTTAAGTTAGTCATCAATCAGCTTCACCGGCATCTGCAGGTTCATTTTGACAGTTACCACACTATTTCTTAATACTGCTGCTTTGAAGCTGTAAACAGTTCAATGCTAAAAGAAGGTAAGGCAAAATCAATATCTAAGTCAACAAGCACAGACATTAGATCCCTGTGCCCTGTAGGAACTGTGGTAAATCGCAAGGGGCTCATCCAGCATGCACCAAGATATACTTTTCTGCAGAAAGTAAGACATAAAATGTACTTACCGTCTTTCGTAATCCATATCGCCCTATGAGGGGCAAGGCTGGACACAGGTATTTTTACTCTCCTGAACTGGAAGCATTCACAAGCCTTGAACAGAGAGCAAAAGTTAACGCTATGAGACCTTCCATTCCTGTTTCTATGCCAAGGTAGAGAAAAACTGAATATGACTGAACCGAGCTGTAACAAAAACGGAAGGGGCATAGAGCAGTCTCACCTTTGCCGTTATCACAACTATACTGAGGCTACTGTATCAAGGGTAACATTTACCTAGCCTAGCCTTGACCAAATTAGCAAATACAGCAACCCCTACCAAAACCACTATGCTGTCAAATACGTGCATTGTTACAAGTAGCATCTGCGACTTTCAGAGTGACACTGGCTAGAACATTAAACCGCCCACTCTAAATAAAACAAGTTACTGACTGGTCCGACAAACCCAGCTAATAGGGGGGATTTTCACGTTGATTTCTGCCCTCTGCGCACCGAGGGTTAGCATAGCTAACGACAACGTTAGCTCTTCTATACGTGATATTTACATGTTCCAGAGCATGCGCTACAAATTAACAGTTCCACCCTTGTTTTGAAGTACTGAAAACTGATTGCAGTTTGAGTAGTACTTACATTTCGAGTTCCTCTCGTCTTGCTTCTGCACTATTTTCCTAACTCCGACTTGTCGGGCCCAAGAATCAAGGTTGAAGACAGCGTGATGTTGGTAACTACAGTGTGGATGGGGCACTACGCACTGGTGTACACGATTGGTGTAAAATGCAAAATGTAATGGTTGTTGATTGGTCAAAAGAAATGGCATTCTAATCATGTCATGTCCTAAAATAATCTTTCAAAGAAGGGTTATGTCAAAAAACAGGCCTTCTGCTCGGTGCAATATCTTCCAACTATAACACCGGTCTTTGGAAAACATTTCAAAAACGTAATATTGATTCAGCAATGCAACTTTCCATGCCAAGAAGGAATAAACTGTTTTGATGTTGAAGTTACTTAAGAATTAATTTAAAATTCCCTTCATTGGCTATGGTTGTAAAATGTAACATACTCAAATAACAATATACCGCCGTTTTCATTTTCATATTGCGATTTCTAGTCACATTTGCATGCAGGTGTAAAACTCACTTTGTGGAACACCAGAATACATTCACATTAGTCAAATTAACATATTCGGGGCAATTTATCCGAAATATGCTTTTCCTGGCTCGGTTTACCTATCGCTTAAAGCTTAGAGCAAAACAGTGTGGCTCTTAATAGCTTTAACATAATTCAGTCTTCAATAGTACTCAAGGTCAAACTCAAACCACACATGAAACACAATCAGTTCTAAATTCTGAAAAAGAACAGCAAACTGCAGTTCTAATAACTTACCCAAACAGCTTCCAAAATAAAGAGACAATGCTCTGAGGGCTAAACTAAATCAATTTATTTAAGTATTTTTAAGCAGATTGAAGGAATATGGAAATGTATTTTACAAAAAGTCAAATGCACCAGAATAATTTTTTTTCATACAACACATTTGCAATTAATCTCTTCAGAATGAATTCCAATTAAAACAATATGTGCACTTTCAATGGTTTAAAATCTAAATATTTCTCATGATAAGGATTCTGAAGATTGGTTTTAAGGAGTATTAACTGCTTTAGGAAAGGCCAGTAGAATTCACACAGGGTTAAATACACAGTTCAAGAGCATTGAAAGAAAATAGAGAATAATATTATTATTACTGGTAATAATAATAATACTAATCATAATTAACATTATATTCAAAAGAGAAAAGAATGGAGGGAGTAGCACACAGAACCAGACAAATATCACTAACTTAAAATTCCACTCAAAAGCGTGCCATAAAAGTAAAATGCCATTTTCAATTTGCAACTTTTAATATCAAGTACAAATATCATAACCATTCCTGACACGAAGACTAAATGTTGAGTGTCAGTTACTCTGGGTATACAGTACTGTGCTGTGCTATACTCCTCCACTGAACATCGAAGGTCAACAGGTGATCAAACCAAAGCAGTTATTTAAAAATCTACACACAGGCAAGCTTATAAAACACACACTCGCAAACTTTATGAGCAAAATGGCCCTTACATCTAAATGTAAAAAAAAAAGATGTTGGTAGATTTTTAAATATACCTGAACTGCAAATGGTTTGAATCACTATATTGGAATAATAATAATAAAAAAAAAAATCCAGAATATTCTGTGACATCAGCTACCAGAGGGGAAGTGAACAGAGAGGCGGCAGAATAGTAGGCCAAACCCATCCTGCAGTGTTGACATCCCTGTGCTTAAATTCAGAGGGTCAGACTGTCAACATCCACACATAAAGAAAAAAACAAAACAGAAACAGAAAAAGGAAAGAGAAGATAACAGATAGATTCAACATATGCATTCACATACTCACATTCATATACAAACATATACAAACGTACTTACAATCATTCGGACACACAAAATGACCGTTTGAGCTTGCTACTAGAGACAGTACGTAAACCTATGGGAGCCAATTATCATAGAGCCATTTATAAAAGTGGGGGCATTAAGGGGGTTGTTAGGGGAGTCAAAACCACTGAAAAAAATAATAACCGTGTATCCCAGTACAAGTCCTTTCCTACCCCTCCCACCCTCTGACTACTGGTTTTACTGAGCCAAGCACTATGAGAGTGTGTGCCACTTCATGGGCCACATCTGGCCATTCCCGTTTCTTCCCCCATCCACCCCACTCGGGGTGTCTAAGAGGTCAAAGCCTCTGTGCCAAGCAGCCGAAACCTTTAAGCTCTTCCAACCCCCTTCTCGAAGCATCCACACGAGAAAGACAAACCTACTCGATCCTCTACCCTCCCGTCCCTTCCCTTTCTGTGTTCTCTCTGGCCCCCTCTCTTCCTCATCCCCCTCCCCCGGTCTCCTCCCGATCCAGGTGGAGGCTTCTATAACAGCAGGCACGCGTTTTTCTTGCCACGTTTCTTGGCCTGCAGGGCGGCCCTGGTGGCCATCTCGAAGACCTCCCGCACGCCGTCTTTTGTCTTGGCAGAGCATTCTAGGTAACCGAAGGCATTGATGCGGTTGGCCATGTCCCTTCCCTCCTCTGGCTTTACAGGCTCCTGTTAAGATGAAATGACACAGATTAAGGAATGTCAGTAACAGTCGATAAAGTAACTAACTGGTGATGTAGTTTACTCATCAGAAGCATGTATAGGACTTTTACAAGGATTGCAAATTTGTATTTAAATTTAGAATCAGAGGTGCCATCTGGAATTCTAATTCCATGAAGTGCCAACAATTTCAGTCATTTTCAACACGTAGTTCTATTGCTCAAGCTTCCTGAGACTTGCCAGTATCAAAGACAGGAGATATTTTGGTCCAACTAATATAGGGCCCTACACAAACCGGTATCCGGCCGCTTGCACAAACAAACTGTTGGGGTGAGATTTGGAGCATGTTAGGATGCTAAAAAAACTGTTTAAAGGTCTGCCCCCATGGGTTAGCTGTCAGTGCTACCTCCCTATATTAGTTGGACCAAAATGTCTTGCGTATTCAGTACTGGCATGTCTCGGTTAGCTTAAGCAATAGAGGTGCAAGTTGAAAATGATCAAAATTGCCCTTTAATACAACTGTCAGTTCAAACGGTTTCAGTTCAAAAACACAAATGTAATTTTATGGTCTGTTGAGCTTAAAAATCAACAACATTTAACAAATCCAAACCTCACGCTGTATCTTTCAGCACCATATCATACCATGTTTTGTAACTTATACGCAAGTATTTGA
Source organism: Setipinna tenuifilis (assembly GCA_030347295.1). Taxonomy (NCBI): domain Eukaryota; kingdom Metazoa; phylum Chordata; class Actinopteri; order Clupeiformes; family Engraulidae; genus Setipinna; species Setipinna tenuifilis. Next base: position 24,765,690 of record CM059270.1, on the reverse strand, counting down.
TAAACAGAGGGTCACACATGATCAACTTCAGAGGTCAGCATATCTAGCTGGGTGGGGGTGGAAGGGGTAATGTGACGGATACCTGTTTCATTTTGGCAAGCTCCCTTCGTGTGTGCTCATCGTTGCGCAAGTCTTTCTTGTTGCCCACGAGGATAATAGGCACATTTGGGCAGAAATGCTTCACCTCAGGAGTCCACTTTTCTGGAATATTTTCTGCAATTCAAAAAAAAAAAAAAAAGTTATTTATAGGTAGCAATACAACCAGATAGCTGATGACAACAGAGTATGTGCTGCTAAGCTGGAGCAGCTCTATCAGGAGGGATCTTGCTATGTAAATACACTGCTTCTGACTTATCACACATTATACTTTTGCTGTATCTCAGAAAGACATTTTCCCCATCAGGGTGACACATGGAAATGCAGACAAATATTCGACATTAGAGATATAGATAGAGATAATGGAGATCGAGATAATAGAGGCAATATTAGATATTAGAGATTTTTACCATCTAGAGTTTGTGTTGTACTAAAAAAAAAAAACCAATGCTTTTTAAACATTTGTCAGTCAAAATGTTCAGCACAAAGCTTACCCAAACTGTCAGGACTGTCTATTGAGAAGCACATAAGTATGACATCCGTGTCTGGGTAGGAGAGCGGTCTTAATCTGTCGTAGTCCTCCTGTCCAGCGGTATCCCACAAGGCCAGCTCCACCTGAACAAAGAAAGACCGTTTCTCCTGTTATCTTTCCAGGATGCAAAACAATACACCTAAATGAACTATAGTGATCACAGGCATGACATTACACTTAGCAGACAATTTTATCCAAAGTGTCTTCCAATAGAGGAAGGCAGTATATGTATATACACATGTTTGGATATGCAATTGCTAACGTGTTACACAGTTATGATGCACATTGTGAGTATGGATCATTCATGACAATCGATGGATAACAGTTCTTAATCTGGGTCAACAACTATAAGGATATGAATCTTCCACTACTGCATGATAAGTGCATATTATTGTTCTTTCCATACCAGAAAAATCATGTAAACTGTACACAAGCTGCTTTATTTTCTTGAAGAACTGTAGACTTTACATAGTTGCAGGAGCTGGCAGTATAAAACTTGCCTATGAGCCACTACATATTGAACATCACTGTTACATTTTTCAGCACATTATACTTCCTTTAGCTTCTCTATGCTAGTTTTCATCACCTCAACATGACTACACGGCAATATGACTAATACATGAACACAGCTGAACGTTTGGTTCAGTTATGTCAACTTTCACAGCTCGGACACATTATTCTGATGCCAGCTGACACAAAATGCTGCCAGGTAAGGGGCAAAAATAGAAATCTCAGCTGGAGACAAACTCCAGCCATTTCTAAACTTCTTATCTCCAGGCGACACCAGCTAGCAGCAGGCGGTTGTGAAATTTCTCTGGCCATAAACTTCACATTTCCCCAATATCTCCCACAAAGAGAAGCTGACACATGACAAATTCATTTATGGGTCAAAAAGATGCCAGTGCCCCGTTTTCCTTTCCTTCTGGCATCTGCCTACACAGTCTGGGGCCGTAGATACATTTTCAGAAGTGTTAACGTCAGTACCAGCACTTAAGAAGTACCACCCAAATAAGAATAGTCTATCTACACACCAGGATTGTAAAGCCCAAGCAGATTCCACATCAGTTACGCTAAGATGTTTCAAAACAAAACAAAAAAACAGCAAGCCGGCCTTCCTCAACATGTTTGAAATAATGCACAAATAACGGAATTGATAAACAGTACATATAGATTTAGACCTCATTTTATTACCGTAACTTTGTGTAATAGGCTCATTATAGAAGAAGAAACACTGGGCACGCTCAAAGAAACACAGAAAAGAAGACCAAAGGTTGTTTTGCTTACCTGTTTACCATCGACTTCAATGTCAGCCACATAGTTTTCAAACACGGTGGGCACGTAAACCTCTGGAAACTGGTCTTTGCTGAAAACTATGAGAAGGCAGGTCTTTCCACAAGCTCCATCCCCAACAATCACAAGCTTTTTACGAATGGCAGCCATCTAAGAAAAGACATGGGCCAAAACCCAATTAGGGTAAACATTCACGGGTGTTAGCTAAACAGACTAGTCACTTAATTCAAGACAACATGTAAGAACTGCACAGCAACATTTTGATTGGGGTAGACTAACTTACACAATACCTAGTCAGTGTGAGAGGTTTATGTTGTGTGTGACTTGTGAGTGTAATGTTTTACACTGTAGAACATTCTGTGCCAATGTCTCCATTTTGACGATGGAAAGTATAAATGCCTTCTAAGAGAACTTTGTTGTCATATTTTAATAAACCACAGGGTGGATAGCCACCACTGCATAGATTTATAACTTATTATTATAAAAGAATGACAGGGCACATGACATGACCGGTGGAAAAGAGCTACAATCAGAAAACTGTCGTTTAAAGCAAAGGCCAAGTTAGCGGCTCCCTTTCCAAACAGATTTTAATAAATCGGAAGTACAAATGCGGAAGTATGGGCTGACCGGAAACAACATTATGTTGTTTAAGGAAGCGTTAAGAAATATATATCGCATCTATTTTTACAATAATTATTTTATTTCAGATGTAATGCAAGTACTTGGCAATACAGATACTTTTACAAACCACCAGTTGGACGAAATAAAGTAATTTTGCTCAGTGTTTATCGGCCCAATGTAACCTAGCAAGGCCTATGCAACGCCCCACCGCACCCAAAACACCTCGGAGTAAAATTATGGTTTAAAATGTATGTTTAACGGTGCGAAAGTCATCACGCCAACTGCTTGCTTCATAAAACAAAGAAATCAGTGTCGTACTCGAGGCAAACTTACTTGTTTTGATTAGTTATTAATACGCCACGTCGCCTTGCCTTGTGGAGCTAACATTAGCCAGTTAGCAGGTTACCAACTTAAGAGCTAGTTCAAAAAAACCCAAGAACTGTTGCTAGCACACAGGCTAGCCGAGAACAGCAAAGTTCAAAACCGGCCGGCAAAACATAGGATAACTTGGATAAAGGTTTAACGCTGTTCATATGGACTAACTAACGATTCAGATTATAGTAAAACTGAACTTTAAACGATCTTAACAACGTGCCTTGACCACGTCAAAGAAACATGAATATTGTGTTTTAACTGCAATCCCGATGCAAATCAACACGACAGACATTGTTAGCTGGCCGACACACTGGCTAAGGAGTCCAGGTTAGGCTGTTAAGTAGCTAGCTTCTTAGCCACAGATTGGCAGGTCATTGCCTAGATGGATTACCTAGTATTGCATATGATCAGGAGATAAACATGTGAATAGTGTACCTATTGTAATTCAATGAGTATTGCTAATATTACGGTAATAAAGACCTGAACCCAACCTACGACCAAAACTTCAGAAAAGGCAAATAACAGGGTAGCCCTGTTACCATACCTTACTCCGTTAGCAGCTAAGGTTAGCTTGCATGGTTGTTAGGACAATATCTTAGCTGGCTAACCTTTACGTTGTTTTGTTTCCCAGCTAGCGACATTTCTCCCTATTTTAGCCACAATCAACCTTGAGAAAGGCTACCTGAATGTCACGAAATGTAGTTAAACCTGAATATACAGTTGAATTCACCTTAAACTTCAGACAAGTGATTTTTATAGCAGCAACTGAGTTGTCCGTGGGTTAATAAGCCGGATAAGCTAACGAGGTGGCTAAGCGTTAACCAACTTGGATAAACTTGATTATAGACCATTATTTTTCGAAGTAGTAATAATTCTGCGCGGGGAAAAAAATCATACACTTTCAGTGTTTGTCGGCAAGGACGTGTATGTGTGTATTGCGAGGAATTCAGGCTTGATTGAGATAAAAGGCAAATAATTACCGTTTCAATATGTGGCGTGTCCTCTTTCCTTCTTCTCCCTACCAGGGTCTTAATCTCCGCCCACTTCCACAATGCCACGCAAGGAGTGTATTTCACCCGCCCTTGTGGTTAACTGGTCCAGGTAAATAAGTTAGAATTTGCGAGTTCATAATAATTTATTTAGAATACGTTGGTCATTTTTGAATCAGGCGACATTAATGCTATACATTTGGAAAATTGCTTTTATTGATATGAGCCAATAATATTCAATAATAAATTGTCCATGATAGACAACATAATGGACTTTCACATAATGCATAGGCCTATCTCATGCAGGCCTACACCCTATAAATGATCAAAACATTTTTGTTAGCTGCAGTGCTGTATGCCATTAGTCTCTGTACATACAGAAACACGATAATTGTACATTTTTACCATCTAACGAAATATGAGTGTAAGAGCATCAGTGGTAAACTTAAAATGTAGAAAAACAATAATACAACATATGCACAGTGTAAGTATGCAATAATGTACACTGTCTTGTAAAGAAGACAATTCACAATGTTTGTTCCAATGACAGTGTAAAGAAGATGTGTCCAAATACATCAGTGTCATGTATATTGCACAAGATGGAGCCCTTCATAGGATATGCATCACAAAAAGGTGCTGCCACCTGCTGTATGTGACCACCAGGCAAAAAGAACAGGTGCATTGAGCTTTACCAACAGCACTGGACATCTTCGAAGTGATTCAGTGCATAATCTGATGCGGATGGAAATAGTATTGTTAATAATTATTTGAAATAATATAATAATATTATTCTGAAATAAATTGACATTTATATATGAGAAACTCAAGGAGGTGAACCAGAGATGAGCTAAGAGGGGAGCAAGTTGAGCAAAATTTGGTTCTATGTGCCACCAAAAAAAAAAAAAAAAAAAAATTAAAAAGAAAGTTCAGTGTAATTTAGTTCTGTCATCAAAATAAACAAATAAATAAATACATCAATACATAAAAAAAATCTTCTCAAAGTAGTTGTCCCTGTCCTGTAAATGAGAAGTCATTGTCCACATTTCATTTCCTCATGGTGTCTAACTGGTAGAACAGCACATAGGCCTGGCTTGACTGAAGCTGCTCCTCAGGGACTTGCTGCACACTGCAGAAGAGAAAAGAGCAGGTGTTAACATTATGCCACACTTCTCCACTCCGTCTTGCTGAATGATATTTCAACTTCAACATGAACCCCACCTGGAGTCATTGTAGTACCACCAGCCATCTCCATCCCGACAGCAGGCTGTGTAGTGGCCCATGTTGACAGTGCCCGAGTGGTAGCAGACTGCATAAAGGTTATAAAGTATTGGCCCTAAGAATGAAATCACAGAGGTCTTAGATTTGTCAATTGCTTACTGTAACATGTAGTCATTACCCTATCCTACATCAATTAACGTCCTGTAGTTGGCATTGTGGTCAAAGCACATGTTTGGTACCTCAAAAAGCGGGGTTTGAAGCTGAGTGGGCTGACTTCTTCTCCCCTTTGCTACACATCCTTAACATAAATGTGCAAAGGAACCCCATAATATTTTTATACTTTTTATCTACCTGTATTGTAATTTGGTGCTTTGCCGCTGGAATCCCAATTTCCCTGAAGGAACTTCCTTTCAAACCTTCCTTTCAAAAAGTGTTATTTTATTATATTCTATTCTACTCATAATATTTCTGATATGATTGATGACATGCAAAGCTTTTGTAAGGAAGTGATAATGTGCTTGATTTAAAATGTGAAATGAAAGGTTCCTACCACAGTCCACAGGCCCATATGGGCCCAGGTCCAGGTTGTTTATGGGGAAAGTCACACAGGCTGTGCTTTTGCTGATTGAGTACCTTGATGTGGTAAACCGATTCAGATCTGAGTGTTGAAGTCAAGTCTTTACTTTTTACAGTAACTTACAGCAACAACAAACAGTGGCATATTAAACAACTCTAAAACAACTATGCCCACAAATCTGCAGAGGGATTCTTTAGACATTCATCAACAGTTAAACAAGCTATGTTTCTGCAGTGTAAGCAGATGGGTGGATACGTATGACGATGACTTTAGGAAACCTCTGAATGGTCAGCCTTTTGGTGCTTGCTGTTCGACGACAACACCTCTCGCACAACTGACACATACACACAGACACATACGCACACATGCCAGAAAAAGAAGAAAAATTATTAGATGTTGAACTCAAGGGGGGCCACTTCCCAAATAGCCAATGAGAATCCAAACTTACAATCAATACAATAAAACTGACAACTAAACAAATTGCATTTACCTCTAATAATTACTATGGACAGTGTTCATAATATGCATGTTAAATATCACCTTTAAATATGTCTAGAAACATTTATTATAACTTTGAGGCTATGGCAAACATACCGGTGCGTTCTCTGCATCAAGCTTTTCCACTTGTGAGAAGAGGTCCAGGCACTCCTTGAGTGAAACCTTGTCTCCACTTCTCTAAAGAGGGCAAGAGGGCAGGCACACCACATATCAGAACACCAGAAACACAACCAGGCCTGTCCAGAGAGATGGTCGGCCCCCTAAAAAGATCAATTTATTGCCCCCCCACCCCAAAAAAAACCCCTATGGTTTTCAAATGACTGGGCCGCCCCTGGCGGCTGGGCCCCAGAAATCGTTCATGTTTATGGGCAGCCCTGAATGCAGGACACACCAGGGTCAAGGACAGAGGCCAAATCCAAAACACACTTAGTTTATTCAGTACATCAATGTACTATGTAGTGAATTAACCAATATAACTACACTATAGCGCACTACATAGAAAGCGTATTTTGACAGGGCCTGAAATAGTACAGTCGAAAAGTGGACTATACCTTGGGAATAGGTAGGGACAGGTCACAGAACACATCGAATGTGTTGGAGTAATGAGAGCAGACGGAACAGTGCAGGGAGCTGCGCAGCTGACCGGAGAACAGATCTGGGCGGAGGGGACAGAAGGAGGTACACAGGAAGACTCAGTCAGTATGGGGAAGAGTGAGATGGTACAGGAATGGCACAGGAAATAAATGTGAGATGTGTGTAAGTATCAGGTAAGTCATAGAAATCTGATCGGTTACATGACATTTTGCAAAATTGTGTTATTGATAATTAAAATGGAGAATAATTTCTGATTTTGACAATGTGATCATGTCATTTATTTTTTAGGCTTACTTGGTAGATCATACATAGCTGGGTGTGACAAGAAAAGGGCGTTGCCATGACACCTCACTACTGGCTTTGATACATTTCCTGGTTCTGCATGTGCAGCTAGTATTTGTCAGCATCCGTAAACTGAGGACTCAACTCTTAAAAAAGCTTTTGCAACAACAATCATCTCCACAACACCAGGCTACGTAAATAATGTAATGCCATGTGAATGATAAGAACTAACCAACAATTCTGCTGTCATCCCTTTCAAGGTGTTTCTTCCACATGACAGCAGCCTGTTCAGACAGTCTGGAGAAAATGTTGAAAAAATACATGAGTGGCAGATGTACACTGTATATGTGTTTTTTAAATCATGCACACATCTGGTGTTGCTTCTGTACCTGAAGCATTTGTGTTTTGGCTCTGTTGTGTCTGTTCCAGGTGAACATTTGGCAGGTCTGCGATTGATCTCTGTGTGTAGCCTGTCCAGCAAGAACCGCAGGAACTCCTGAGCATCCTGCTGACTAACCAGAGAAAGAAAGATGGCAGAAGGAGAGAGTGAGAAAGAGATGGGAAAGAAAGAGAGTAAGACAGACATAGAACATTAGAGGTGTAAGGAGAGATCCATTAGTCTGTACACCAGATGATTAAAAAAAAACATATAGAATGTACGTATAATGTACTGTGCATGGCATTTCAGACCAAAGACCTTCATCTAATAAAATGTCACATAAGGTAGTATATTTACACTTGTAGTATATTATTTCAGAAATTCTAGTAGCATCAGATAGTACACAGACTGTATTCTTCTTACTGACTGTTTCATCTAGTCAGTAACCTGAGCTAACCATGTGATACATCCTTTGTTTATTATGTTATTTTGACAAAGAGCCATGAGATAAACAGTGAAGCACATAGATGGAGTGCCATGACCTTTGCAGTTGAAAGGTCAAAGCTGTGGGTAGTTAGCCCAGGAACCCCACCTGTAGCCACTGAAGTAAGGCACGGCTTCCTTGAAGGCGCTGTAGAACCGGCTGGGGTTCACTGTGTCCCTTCCCTCAACCTCCCACAGTCCGGACAGCACCTGAGTGAATGCTAAGGATGGAGGGGGAGGAGGGAGGGAGAAGTTGGTTTTGGGAAGAGGCGATACAGTGGCAGTGGAGCAGAAGACAAAAGAAATCAGAAAAAGGAGGAAAAGCAAGCTGCAGTAGAAAACTGAGTCGACATGACTTAAACTTATTGAATTAAGCTTAAAGAAAAACTTAATCTTACTCCAGTTCAGTGCAATAAAGTAGAAACATTTCAACAACAGACACCAAATGGGCTGGGTGGGTGAGCGAGCAGCATGAAACAGTGGAAAATACCATTCATAAGTACAGGCTCCTGCTTTGAGTGCTTGTCCTGCAGGTAGGCCTTGGTGAGGCAGTAGTCCCGGAGACCACGTGTGTGGGACAGACACTGGACCACCGCATTCAGGAAACACTGAGAGAATTAAGGAGGAAAAAAAAAGTGTGTGGGGTGGGTGGATGAGGTAGAGAAAAGTTATAATGCAAAATTGCTAAGGCCTTTCAAATCAGACATTACCGAATCATTTTTAGATTCCAGAACAATGTTTAGTTTTTACATGACAAACAACAGATCGTCACACACACACACCATGTAAAATGATTATGAGGATGTGTATGGAAATGGAGGACATACTGTATTCCCCACGTTCCTGAGGCCAACTTGCCCACTTCCCAGTGGAATGTCTGCCTGTGTGGGAAACATTTTGGGGGAAACAGGGTTACAGAATTAGGGGTTCCTGTCCCTTGTAATTCCTTGTACTCCTTGTGCCTTTAAACGTGTGCCTATCCATGCATGCAGAGTTGTGTGTCTAATTTTATCCCACTGATCCCATTAAAGCAGATGCAGAGGATACGCAGCACAGAGGTCAACACAGAGACACCTTCACCCAGCCAAGGGAGGGCCAAGAACAGATTACAGGTGTCAACACACGTGAGTGAGTACACTGTGTGTGTGTGTGTGTGTGTGTGTGTGTGTGTGTGTGTGTGTGTGTGTGTGTGTACGTATCCTACGCTTAGACTATACACAGTATTCTAAGCTTACACACACCCACAAGGCTTATATTTCTGCTTTGTACATTTATGATACATTAAGTTTTGTTGTAATTAAAATTTCACATGCATCTAACTGAAGTAGCCTGTCAAAGCACAGCTGACATAAGGCCAGAGACGATTCTAGACTCTGTTAGGGCCCCAAGCAATACCCCACCACTTTCAGTAACAACTGCATTGCCAACACTGGTGTAAAGGTTGTCAGCCCTCTGAGGCCCTTAAGTGCCCCCCGAGTAGTTGCCTTTTGGCCAGATACGCCCCTGTCTAAGGTGATATACAGTAACCCCCAACCCCCCTGCCTCTGAGCACTGACCTTCTTGTCGGCCACAAGCAGCAGCCCCATGAGGGAGGTGTAGAGAACGGACTGCGAGATGTCCGCGCTCTCGGACTGGAGGCCGTTGTGGGCCACAAGCGATCGGCACAGGGCCTCGCACGAGCTCTCCATCAAGGGACCAGAGGAGCCTCTGGCATCGGCCCCTCTCGTAGCGGAGGAGCTCACACTTGCACTTGCAGTTACACTTAAACTCCACAGCACTCAGGGGCTTATGGCTGTCAATGGCCGGGTCAGGGCTTAGTGCCGTTATCTTGCTCCTGTGGTTTGTGGTCACTCAGGGGCTGTGCAAAATAAAACAAACCACAAGTTCAGAAGAGCATCAAGGAAATCAATTCAAGCAACAACGTCTATGCTGTGAATGAGGTCACTAAAATGTTGACTGGTCCTTAATATAATTGATAGTTATTTTTTAAACTGTACATGTCAGGTCTTAATCACAAATTCACAATAGTATGTGCCATTTCCACTGAAAAACAAATATTTTAAGTGTTGGTGAAGCATGTACAAGCACAAGTAGGTTTTTCTGGTTGAATTGAAGCTTTGTCCACGACCAATCCTTTTTCCTGCCATTACCTAACCAGACTCACCTTAAAATCACCTGAAAAATATCCCAATTATGTTCCATCCGACATGCGGTAGTTCATCCGAGCAGACCTGCACGAAAGCCACCTTTTAGGAATTCTCAAAATTACTCCAGCCTCCTCCGTACCCTCCCGTCCCTCCACCTGTCACTCAGCAAGTCCCCCCCCTTCGCCTGTGAGCGTTCCGACAAATGTGAGCGCTTAATAGGCTCTAATCTTTCCTCCCTCTATACTTAGACCAGGCCGCTCACTCACTCCCTCTCCTGCCGCTGGCTTTCACCGCCACTGCTGTCACTCACAACATCGGGCGTTACCTTCGGTCATTTTAAAACACAAAATTCTGTTTTAACTATACAAACAAAAAAGTACTACTGGATTACTACAAATAGAAAACAGTACTGTAGAAAAAATAATAAATAAATAAAAACTCACAAATGCCCAACTGACACTGACTATAGTTTGTTAAGATGCTAAGTGTCAATAGTGCTAGCAGAGAGTGGCAACACTGCAAGATTAATAATAGCATTCTTATTAAATCACTGTAAACACAACTTTACGCAGCACTTTTACATTGGCCCAGGGGCGTGCTCCAGTCTGTCAGGGTAGATGGTAGGATTGGGAATCCACTGAGTCAAGCTAACCACCCAGTGAGTAAGGACTCCAGGCAGGCAGACTCCACTACCTCATTAAACTGGACTCCAAGGCTTTTAATGGCTGCAGCTGACTTGTGCTAACATTTACTGCTAGAAGACAGATATGAACAGTAATTCTCGAGTGGCCTCCGCTCTGACCTGTCTGTGTATAGTACTGCCTTCTAGACAACAGCATCCATAAAAAAATTAATAATTCTCTGCAAGTAACTTAATAGTAGGCCTATGTATGGATAAATAAGAGTCATTGAGTGCGTTCACATGGACAAGTCAAAACCACTTGGAACTGGTTTGGGATCGTACCGGCTTCATGTGAACGGAGATTGGTTTGGATTGGAATTGGTTTTCATAAACCAATTGCGACGCCAGGCCTGGGCTGTTTCCAAACCACTTCGACTGCCATGTGAACGGGGATCGGATTGGTTTCGGGTATTGCGCATGTATCAACGAAATAAAAAACGCAGTTTGTTCCTTCATACGGACTTTCTAACACAGCAGAATGCACAACATGTACGCGAATGCGTCAAACTCCTGGAACACCATGTTTGTATGCCGCCAGAAAGTTTGTTTATTGTCTTTATTTAGTAGAAACAGTGCAGAGCCCATAGAAGATGTGCCAGAGTATTACGTTTTTCTTTAGACCACCTTATTGTTTAAGTGCTCAACTGTTGCAGTGGTTGAGTAGTCCCTAATGCAACATCAAATGTTGTACAAGCAACATTTCTAAGCCCACTAAAGGGCCCAGTAAAGGTCTTCTGATAGCCACAGCACTGTCCGGTGAGTGGAGAATCCTGGCTTAAATAAACATCTCAGCTCGGTGCGTCTCCATATGTTACCACATTTGGTCTTAAATGGGATACATTCATGAGTTAGTTCTCTAGGAATTATAATTTCTAATTTCATTCATGCTGTAATACACGATAAGTGGTTGCTTCATTTTTGTCAACAGATGAGAAACTAGAGACTGCATTTATGTCAGTTTATTTTCTTATAAAATGTTATCAAGAATATTTCAATTGTAGACATTTAAGAGGTCAAATTTCAAACACCTTTAACAAACAATAAAATTCTTCAAAGAGTAAAAATATATCACAACCTGAAACCACACACACAAACAAATACATTCATCTCATGTATCACTGTCTCTTGAAAACAATCTCCCATCTGAACCCATCAACGCAACGCTTGAGGCGTCAGGCATTAAATTAATTATGCCACGGAGGGATGGCTGGGGAAAGTTCACACACAGTTTTTTGCAGAGTAGCATGTCCTTTTGGTACAATGGCGGTCAGGTCCCTGCATGGACCAGAAAATGTTCCATGTGAACAGCTTCCTGTTCAGCATCCTGTTTCCTCTCAGAGTGCTACTGGCCCACCATCTCCACATCTGAGCTCAGGCTCAGTTCAGCTATGTTGCTCAGGTCGGGGTCCGGGGCGAAGCGAGAGGACTGGCCGGTGTGAGCCTCGCTGTCCCGCGACTGGACCATGGCCTGGCGGAGGCAGGAGATCCACTGCTGCTTGTTGAAGGAGTCGTTGGCCTGCAGGCTGTGGGACTGGGCCTTAGAGCGCCCCCTGCTGCTCACTCGGAAACAGTTCTTCACTGCAGGAGAGGGAACAGAAGATAGGTGGAGGGAGGTTTTAGCTATTTTCCTTTATTTTATTCATTTTTTTAGGTATTGTGTAGGTTTAGGTATTTTTGCGCTATTTAATGACAGTTTGTGGGCTTCAACTAAAATGTGGATAACTTCCACCAGGACATTACCCCATTAGTTTAGCCTACAGATTTCAAAGTGTACCATGGTGTCCTTTGCCAAAATCATGCCAAGTCTCTCTCTACCTTTGTCATTTCCTGTGAAAGCCCCGCGGAAAGATCCGGAGCTCCCGGGCTCTCCGTCTGGGATGTCCTCGAGCAGCAGGTGTGCTGCGGGGAGTGGCTGGCGGTACACCTGAAACTGGACGGCACCTTCTCTGTCCGACACCACCGGTCGGGTCAGAACCAACACCAGCTCAAACAGGAAGACGTGCAGCTTCTGTGAACAGCAGATGTAAAGGGATATTTTAAGAATCTGAAACTTTATACCACCAGCATTGCCTGTGGAACGAGATTCGCCTCTGTGTATATGATTATATTTTTTTCCTTTTTGTTTTGGTAGTATTATGGAGGAGCATTATGTAGTTGAGGTCCAAAAATAAATATTCCTTTATTGTCACTATAGACATAGACATGATACAGTAAAATCAGGGCAGAGCTTTCGTTTCATAGTCAGGTCTACTAACATACATGCATTCTTGCGTGCATTTATAATTGGGGTTATTACAAAGAACAGTAATAGTACAATAGTAATCTAGTACAGTAGTAAACATGAAATATACATAGACACAAAATTCTGTTTTAACTATACAAATGAAAAGTACTACTGCGAAAAAAGAAAAACAGTATTATAGTAAAAAAAAAACTCACAAATGAGGTAAGCGAAATATCAAAGATGCAACAACACCTCACAAGCACCACCAGCAGCCCAGCTGACACTGACTGTATTTTGTTAAGATGCTAAGTGTCAATAGTGCTAGCAGAGGGTGGCAACACTGAGCTGTGAAGTTTTTTCTCTCATCTTCGCAGGGTGTGGCGGAGACTACACCACTTAATAGCGCCTGGGATGTGAGAGTGGCAGGTGGCAGAGATGATCAATTTCTTCTCTTCTGTTATTTACCTTATACTTATTTTACTTTTATCCTAGATCACCTGTCACCTGGTCACCTGTCCCTAAGGTGTGAGTATGATAGCTGCGGTCACCTGTCCCTTGGTGCTCTTGAGCTCTCCGTGGCAGTAGATGAACCGAGAGCGCAGGATCTCCGGTACCCTCTGGCCGTCCTCCGGGTAGCACAGGCCCTGCCGATAGAACTGGCACTCAGCCTCGCCCGTCTTCTGGTCCACCTGGGCCACGATGTTCTGGATCAGCTCGATCTGAGAGCAGAGGTGGCGGTGGAGGTGAAGGAGGAGGCGAGGAACGAGCACAAAATAGGAGACAGATTAGGTCTATAGATAGATTCGACTATTGTCATCATGCACATGGAACAGTAAATTTAGGGCACAGGTTATGTCGTAGGTCAGGCAAACATAAATACAGTCTGACATGCATTCATACATAGGTCTTCAAAGGAGTGATCGTAAAAGTGGTGGCAAGAGGAGAAGGAAGCACAGAGAAGGTGACAGATTAGGTGGTGGTGAAATGGGATGATGGTATAAAAAGATAACACACACTAGTTCCACTTAAAAGGTGACTGTCACACACACACACTCACTCACTCACTCACTCACTCACTCACTCACTCACACACTGAAAGTAAAAAAAATTAACATGAAATCTTTGGGTTCTGGTATGAAAGTGACACTGAACTGGGCTGGAATACGGAAGTGAACACTAGAGGGAGTGAAACTGAGATGTGCTTCAGTTTCTTTCCTTCCAACAATTTGTTGTTCAGGTTCCAGGAAAGTGTTTTGTTTTTTCTCGTCAGACCGATGCTACCATCACCAAGGTCACAAGTTTGACACCCAAATGAGCACATATTCAAAAGAGTGTACAAACACACAGACACACAGTATATACAGTGAGAGTAATAAGTATTTGATCCCTTGCTGATTTTGTTGGTTAGCCCACTAATAAAGATATGAGCATTCTATATTTTTAATGGTAGATGTATTCTAATATGGAGAGACAGAATATCAAAACGAAAATCCAGAAAATAACTTTCAAGAATATATTTTAATTCATTTTTTTGTCATTGAGGGAAATAAGTATTTGATCCCTCTGGCTAAAAGCAGTTAATACTTGGTGGCAAAGCCTTTGTTTGCAACCACAGCAATCAGACGTTTGTGGTAGTTAACCACAAGGTTTGCACACATATCAGGGGGAATTTTGGCCCACTCTTCCTTGCAGATCCTCTCCAAATCAGTCAGGTTGGCGGGCTGCCGCTTGGCAACTCGGACCTTCAGCTCCCTCCATAGATTTTCAATAGGATTGAGGTCCAGAGACTGGCTGGGCCACTCCATGACCTTAATATGCTTCTTCTTTAGCCACTCCTTTGTTGCCTTTGCTGTATGCTTTGGATCATTGTCATGTTGGAAGACCCAACCACGGCCCATTTTCAGCTTCCTGACAGAGGGGAGGAGGTTGTCCCCCAAGACAGCACGGTACATGGCTCCATCCATCTTCCCACTGATGTGGTGTAGTAGCCCTGTGCCCTTGGCAGAGAAACACCCCCAAAACATAATGCTTCCACCTCCATGTTTGATGGTGGGCACAGTGTTCTTTGGGTCATAGGCTGCATTTTTCTTCCTCCACACACGACGTGTAGAGTTTAGGCCAAATAGTTCAATTTTGGTCTCATCTGACCACAGAACCTTCTCCCAATCACTTTCAGCATCTTTGAGGTGATCATTGGCATACTTTAAATGGGCCTCCACATGTGCCTTCTTAAGCAGGGGTACCTTTCGGGCACTGCAGGATTTTAATCCATTCCGTCTCAAAGTGTTGCCAACTGTTTTCCTGGTGACTGTGGTCCCAGCTGCCTTGAGGTCATTCACCAACTCCTGCTGTGTGGTTTCAGGATTATTGTTGACAGTTCTAATGATCATTGCCACCCCACGAGGTGAAATCTTCTGTGGAGCACCAGATCGAGGCCTGTTGATGGTCATGTTGTACTTTTTATATTTTCTCACAATTGCGCCAATGGTTCTTACTTTAACACCCAGCATCTTGCTTATGTTTTTGTACCCCATTCCATTTTTGTGCAGATCAACAATCCTGTTTCTGAGGTCCTGAGAGAGTTCTTTGGTCTCACCCATGTTGTAGAGCTTGGAATCTGTCAGATTGCCTGAGTCTCTGAACAGGTGTCTTTCATACTGGTGATTAGTTAGCACAGGTGTCTTCAATTCAGGTAACAAGTTGATTGGGAGTGTCTAACTGCTCTGTGACAGGCAGAACACTTAATGCATACTAGGGGATCAAATACTTTTTTCCTTCAATGAAATAAAAACCAATTAAAATATATTTCTTTAAGTTATTTTCTGGATTTCCTTTTTGATATTCTATTTCTCCATGTTAAAATACATCTACCATTAAAAGTATAGAATGCTCATATCTTTATTAGTGGGCTAACCAACAAAATCAGCAAGGGATCAAATACTTATTACTCTCACTGTAGGCCTGTATATGCACACATATGTGTGTATATGTCAGTTATATACACACACACACATCTGTACTGTGCTATCATCAGCCTTAGACACAGTGTCTACAAAGTGTGTTAATGTAAGTACACATCTAAGTTTGTATATCCCTCCTAGGACTTATCCAAGAGCACCTGGGATTCGTACTGGAGTTTACCTCCAAACAGTCTGAGCACTCTGCTTTGCTTCTCTCTCTGGTTTACACAAACTAGTTTTTTTAACCTATAAAAAATGTTTTCAAAATAGTTTCAGTGGTTCAGCAACTTGTAACAGGGTGAACGGCACTTTTGATTTCACTTTGTCGCCCTCCATGGGCTATAACCGCACTTTGAGCTTTATCTTGTATGAATTGTGTTATACAAATACAGTTCATTATTATTATTATTATTATTATTATTATTAAGTCTTTGCCATGGCCATAATGGTGGCTGTGGTCTCAGTGTCACTCACGGCGTGGGGCAGGGCGTCCTATACAAATACAGTCTATTCTTCTTCTTCTTCTTCCTATTATTATTATTATTACTATTATTATTATTATTATTATTATTATTAAGTCTTTGTGATGGCCATAATGGTGTCTGTGGTCACAGTGGCACTCACGGCATCGGGCAGGGCGTCCTATACAAATACAGTCTATTCTTCTTCCTATTATTATTATTATTATTATTATTATTACTAAGTCTTTGCCATGGCCATAGTGTTGGCTGCTAATCACAGTGTCACTCACGGCATCGGGCAGGGCATCCTCGTCAGGGTGGTCGGGGGGCGTGCACTTCTTGATCTCCTTCAGCAGCAGCGGGTACTTCACCAGGCGGCTGCGCGGCAGGTCCAGGAAGTTCCACAGGTCCAGCTTCCTGCTGAAGGATGACTCCTGGCACAGCCGCAGGAACTGGTCCACGCGCCGGTCCTGCTTCTTCTGGTCCAGCAGCGCCTTGGCCGCCACCTGGTTACAGCAGTAGGTGATGTAGGCCTCCAGGCAGGGGAACTGAGGGAAACATGCCATTAGAGAATGCTTCCCTTCCTAAGAAAACTAACAATCACTAAACCAACTCCCTCTTACTCTGTCCCCATGTGGGGAGTATGTGTCCCTGCTCCAGGCAACTTACTTAGGCACATGCATCTCCCTGTATGTATAAAGGTAGTCTGCTTACTCTGTGTTCCTCTACACCTCTGTCAGCTTATGTCCTCCTTTTTGTAAGTCGCTTTGGATAAAAGCGTCTGCTAAATGTAATGTAATGTAATGTATTGCATTACATTAAGACAGTGTCTGTTGAGTGCTTCCTGGGCTCAAACGATTGTTTGTTTGAGGCACTGTTTGGATTGGATATTGGATAAATTCCAAGGCTCTGCCATTTCCAAAACTCAAAAAGCCTTTATTAAAATGGCTTGGTTATCTTAAAATTGATCGTTGTAAAATTACATTACACTTAGCAGATGCTTTTATCCAAAGTCACTCTCAATGAAGGAAAACAAATCAAGCTCAGGCCAGTGGCCTAGCTAGAAATCATAAAATGCCACGAAAAAAATCAGGTGGGCCGAGCCCAAAAGACTTAGGTTATTATTATTAATAAAACAGTCAAACAAACAAAGGTAGCCTAGGCAACATAAGATTACAGAGGAAGTTCAGGGAGACAAGTTAAGGGTACCCGTAGGTGTTAGGTGGCTAGTGAGTGAAGAGTTATTACAGACCAAGATGGCGTAGATGTGTGAAGCCCTTGCTACTCAAGTGGCTGCAATGATGGTGGGGGACTTCAACAGGAAAGAGCCCAAAGTACACTTTAAACAGCACACCATACTCAGATCAATTAATCACATCTGAGATAAGAGTTCCTTTTTTACTAGGATTTCCAAACAGATGCAACATCGTCTTATCACTGCATCATTTGTAATAGGAAGACCAAAAGCAACCTTTGACAGGATGTGCTGCTGTAGTTTCAGTTAAGAGTTTCCGCCTTTTTACCACTCACCCACAGCAGCAAGGTGGGCCCCACCGCCTCCACCGTCTTCTCTGCTCCTCTCAGCCTCTCCAGCCGACTCAGGCAATCTGCAAAAGAAAAAAATGACACATGCACACACACACACACACACACACACACACACACACACACACACACACACACACACACACAAACATACGTAAGTAGTTGTACTGTTGTCCACTAGAGGGAGCACTAGAGAGCACCGCTCTGTTGTAACACTGTACCTTACACACACACACACACACACACACACAGTATATAGGCCTATACACACACACACATACACGTGTGTATATGTCAAGTTATAGGGAGGGAGCACTGGAGGGCACCGCTGTGTCGTAACACTGTACCTTCGTGTAAGGGTATGAGGGAGTCCAGCGTCCCAAAAATCTGGCCCAGCTCACTCTCTGTAAGGATGTCCAGCTTTAGCATGGGTTCATAATACACCTGCAGCCAATGAGAACAAAGTTAGTCACAACCTCACCTTTGCTCTATGGTAATAAAACTGTAATAATAGTGAATGTAGTATTGCCAGTCGGCTGGTTGGCACTGCAGTCTCTGTGAATGAATGGAACAGACCTTCAGTGGCATGTGGCAAGGTCAGTGGCAAGGTCAGTACATACCTTTTTGACCAAATTCAGGTCCTCTATGAGCTGCCTCTCGCCCTGTGTGAGTTCATAGATGATCTGCAAAATGTTAGAACAGGAAACTAGCTTGACATCACCATACCATACCCAACTGCAGGTAAAAAAAAACAATTGAGAAAAATAGACAGACAGCTGGCCTAGCTAGAGTTTTGCTGAAGTAATGGCTGCCGACAGAGGAGAAGAAGGCTGCAGTTATGGGGAAACTCAGAAATAGAGAACCTGACACTGGGTGCCAGCTCACTTCCTGTTTCACAACCAAGAGCTGCAGGGAGCGGAACAGCTGTTCTGCAGAAAAAGCCAAGTGCACAGAGGCGTTTTAATAAAGGCTGACCATCTTTACCCACTGCCCTACTTCTACCCCGTTTGTGTCTATTTGTATTTACAGGTCTGCTGATATCAACACAGTTCTCTAACCCATGCAGGCAGCTTCTCTGGGAGTAAGCCGGCTACCCCTAAACAAAGATAACTGACCTCAATCTCAGTTCACTCTGACTAGATTTGAGGACTGCAGATAGGCACTACTGCTCCCCGGGGACCCAATCACCCAAACAAAGACTCATGCTCAAGACATGTTGTTGTTCCTCTTTGCTTTCAAAAAAAGGAAAAATAAAACATAAAGGCTAATGTGTGTGCGTGTGTGTGTGTGTGTGTGTGACTGTGTGTGTGTGTGTGTTTAGAGGGTGTTGAGGCCCCATGTGTGCCTCTGCCATGTTCCTTTGAGGCCATGCAGTGCTTCCCCTTCTGAGAGCTCGGCTCTAGAGTAAGGCCTCTTCCTCCCCCGGGTTGTGGTAAAAGCCACGGGGCCTGTGTGCGGCCCACGTGCACTATGCTGTGCTTTGGTGCTGTGTTGCGCTATGCTGTGCTGCACTATGCTGTGCTGTGCTTTGGTACTGTGCTGTGCTGCACTATGCTGTGCTATGGTGCTGTGCTGTGCTGCACTATGCTATGCTGTGCTGTGCTGTCCTATGCTGTGCTGTGCTGCGCTATGGTGTACCTCCTGCCTCTTGATCTCCCTGGCACTCAGGTCGCTGGCTCGGCAGTCCACCGTGTCACTCCACAGCTGGCTGCTGCGTCGCCGTGGGAACGAGGACGCCTTCTGGCGCGAGCGGATGGGCGGCATGGCGGGCAGCGGTCGCGCCTCCGTGCGGAAACTGATGGACCTCTGTGGCACGGCGGGTGGGGAACATCAGCAGGTGAGTCATACACTCCAACACACACACAAATACTCTAACATGCACACACACACATATGTATACTCAAAACAGATAGGCATACACCAACATACACACACACACACACACACACATACACATACACACACAGTAAAGTACACACATACTTATGAAACCAGTACCTCAGACGATGAAGTTAATATCTAAATTACATGGACTGTGCTTATTTCTGTGTGCTGAAGAAGCATGAACTTGCAACTATTCTTTGTTTTAACAAGTTCTGCTGCATGAATATGCATGAAGTCCTGTACCTGTATAGACTGTCCAAGCCGTTTTAAAGCTGGAGTCTTCACTGGTGTGATAATCCCTGTGACTCCACTATTCCTCCCAACAGGCTTGACCTTTTTGTTACAGGGTTCCTTCACAGTGATATACAGTACATAAACATCACAAATGAATACTTCATAATTAAATTATTGTATTTAAAATGTTAACAAATAGTGTATACGTTACCTCAGAATCATTCAACGACTCTGAGCTGACATCAGGATCCTCTTCATCCTAGCACATAGAGCAGAGCATGATGATTATCAGTACATTCAAACACAAACAACTCAAGCAGTTGTAGAGCCAGTTTCAATACACGCAACAGAATCAGTGGTACTGATTTTAACAAAAGGTTAAGAGTAAGTAGTATCGGAAAAAAGAATTGTAAAAGCTACCAGAGCCAGAAGCACTCAGTCAGCAGACTTCTATGAACGTGTTAGTGAATGAGGAAGAGCCGCAGTAATTTACACCACTCGACAGTGAACTCGGGCTTTACTGAGAAAAGGCAGATCTGACAAGCAGTAGCTGTGTCAGCACTGTGGCAATGCTCAAGTGGAAGAGAGTTACGGGGAAGGTGGTGACACACTAAGCAGCCAGGAAGACAGAGTTTTGAAAGAGAGAGAGAGAGAGAGAGAGAGAAACAGAGAGAGAGAGAGAGAGAGAACACTAGAGAGAGAGACAGAGACAGAGACAGCGAGAGAGGGAGAGAGAGAGGGAGAGAGAGCGAGAGAGAGAGAGAGAGAGAGAGAGAGAGAGAGACAGAGAGAAAGAGAAACAGAGAGACATAGAGAGAGAGAGACAGAGAGAGAAAAACAGAAACAGAGAGAGAGATAGAGAGATAGATAGATAGAGAGATAGAGAGAGAGAGAGACAGAGAGAGAGAGAGAGAGAGAGAGAAAGAGAGCGAGAGAGAGCGATGGCAGATGAAAGAGCCAGTAAGTGGAAGGCCAAAAGATACTGAGATGTTTTCTGCTTTGGTTGAGTTTCCGTCTCGAAACAGGAAGCTGAATAGTAAAATTGTTGCTCAGCCGTAACGGTCATGTCAATCTTTTGAGGTACCATTCAGTTGCCGTTCATTAAAGCAAATGACCACAGCCAGCTGTTTACAGTTTGATTGACTGGCCAGTGTTGCTTGAATGACTTGTTACGTATTCTTTTTTTCAAAAGAGAAACTACTGGGACATGTACTTGCTACAAGGCAGCTGACACATTAACCAAACAGAGGTCTGTCTGTGTGGCCTCGAAAAGCTTCCGTTACAGAGACACAGGCTGATTAACGAGAAGAGCAGCGACAGGCCAGCAGAGAGAACGAGAACGTGTGCGCAAGTCAGACAGACTACAGACGCTCAGGTCTAGGTCAATCAGCAGTAGGGTTTATCATTCAGTCATCCATAGGACAGATTGGCACACAACTGCACTGAAAAAAGCAACGGATCCCAATCATCTGATGGACACACAATCAGTGTTAAGAGATTGACAAGTGACAGCAGTGAGGCATGAGGAGGTCCGCTCACATTGTCCTCTGCGGCTCTGGCTAAAAACTCGGCATCAGTGTGGGGATCCTGTTTCCTTTTCTTCTGCAATAAAACCCACAACATAGACATTGATGGAGACCGTGCCCTTTGTAAAGGGTTCAGGACTGCTCCAAATATATTCTACATTAAGGCACAGAGGCTGCAATAAAGCACCTATGATTGTGTATACATTTTAAAAAAATTACTTTTAAAAGTCTGTGTTTTTGGCTTTATTGTGTTGTAACCTTTGCTTGTTCATGTTGGCCACTGGATGTTGCCTTGACACCTCAGTCATCTTAACCAAATGCTTTTCACTTCATAGGTTTTGGTCTCAATTTCTTGGTAACTGGAGGTGCCATAGCCACGTACAAGTTAATTATGCAGCCATGTTGCTTTTCAAAGTATGTACTTACTACGATAGTCAATTCACTTCTATGTATTTCAATAAATCAATCATCTTTGCCTCAAATATTTCCTGTTCTTCTGCAATGACAGATTTTTATACATGGATGAAGCCTGGCCCTCACCTTAACAACTTCAATGAAAATCGGCAATGAAAAAGTCCTAAACTAGGCATAATCTACGTACAGAGAATTGACCATCGGTTCTATACTACGCCATGAAAATGGCTTCAAAGTGGGACCACACAAAAACACATTACATGTATATTTCTTTTATCAAAGAAAGAGGTACATTGTGAAGAAAAGAGTGGTGCTTCTTACTCCTGCATAGTCTGAGAAACTGGCACAGGCAGTCAGTCGGTCCCTGGGGAGAGGCGACCTGGAAGTTTTATAAAAATGAACATGTGGATGATCTACTAACTTTAAATCAAGTTGTACCATGACGTAAAATCATTTAAGGGCATCAATTAAAGAGGTCACCCACTTGATTGGCACAACATTAATATTTAATTTTTCAACGAAGCTCAGACTTTAACATAATAAAAACCATAATCTACAGTGGTATCGACTCAAAACCACTTCACACACCATTGACTATGCTTTTAAAGAAAAGTGAATGACAGTCAGGTAGGCCTCACCAGGAAGGTCCTTCATCTGTCTCCGAGTCCTCTGGTTCCATCTTCTCCTCAAGGTCCATCGCTCAAGTCCCTCCTCAAAGCCTTGCCAAGTCCATTATTACACTTTATGACACTCCAAACAACATAAACGACCAGCTTAAAAAAAAAAAAAAAAGCCACCACCATCCAGACTAAAGCCTTACTCCAGACACCTGTCGCACCTCATGAAAAAGGGTGAAACACAGCGAGCAGCAGCAGCAGCAGCGAGCTCTCCCTCCCCCCCCCTCTGCGCTCTTCCTCTTAGCACTCGCAACCTCTACAGCCCACATCCTGTGTGTGAGCATGTTCTCGAGCTTCCTGTTGTTCCTTCTGACATGGGGTAGAGGGTGCAAACCCTCACGGCGGGGTCGATTTTGATGCGATGCCTTTAGAGACCCGGGAACGACTGAGGTAGTGAAGTCACCCTTTATTCCCCCCGTCTCCCGAGGCTGGAACTTGTGCAAGGCACATGAGAAGTGCAGAAGGCAGAACATCTGCCTTTTCGAGTCGCCGGCATAAAGGAAGTTGAGGCTGTGGCTGATGACCCACTTCCCTATTTGGACCCAAACACCAGCAACACACTCAAGAGTTCAGTGCTGCAATCTTTTCATACACACACACACCAACGTGGGCATGCACTGATGGAGCAGCGTTGCATTCACAGCTTTAAGTTGTGTAAATATTGCATGCATGCAGGAGGCAGCAATGCATCCTTTCATTCAGTTAGGGACATAGCTACGGATTTTTTTTTTTATTCTTTACAACCCACTTAAAAAAAACCCTTCTTTATCGTTTTCTTATCTTAGTGAAAGTAAACCCACTCTTTTTTCGACAGGATATTGGTTATGGCATAACATTTTTCTGAAACACTTCAAATACATTTGTGGTGTGGTTTGGGCTGGTAGTAGTGTGGTCAAGTTGACACCATCTATGGAAAATACGCTGTGTGACATGCATACATCATATCAGATATGCAGATTGTTTGAATTGTGCTTGCCAATGTCAAAATTAAAATCCCAATAAATGCAACACAATATACTGTGGATGAAAGCTTTTGTGATAATCTTTTGACACGATTCTACATCCTTGTAGATTTTACTCCAGAGTGTCACCCTGTTTTTACAAGTTATGTAGTCAACTAAATGAATCACACTGTCCAGAGAAAAACGCATAAATGAGTAAACCACATGAATAAATAAACACACCCCCAAGCCTTAATGTTCTTTTAACAACTTTATTCACTATCACACTAAGTGCTCCCATTACAGAGTAAAGTCACCACCTTAATTTTTGTACTGTACTGTTTTGAATCTTAACAAAGTAGAAAGAATACAGAGTTTATGTTCTAGAAGGTGTTTGTGAGTGCGGCGTAACTTTGCACCCCCCCATCCCCTCCCAAAAAGAAGGGGAAAAAAAAAATCAAATAGAAAGCAAAACACAAAATAACAAAATTGAAAAAGAACAAATACGTAGAAGGGGGGGAAAAAACGAAACAGAACTCAAGTCATGTGCAAGTTCCCATCCCACTATGACCCCACGTGAAGTCAGGGAGGGGGAGGGAAACTCAGACTGGGGGGTGAGGCGAGGGCCGAGGGGTTGGATGATTAGGCAGCCACTCTGCATGGTCTCCGGATGCCACACCTTCCCATCACCCCTAGGGGGAGCCAGAGAGGCCTGCATCTCAACAGAGGTGGAGACGCCATGTACGTTTTGGGGCGTGTGTGTGTGTGTGTGTGTGTGTGTGTGTGTGTGTTACTTGGGGGTGTGGGATACTTTAAGTTCCCAGTCTGGTCCAGATAAGACATATGAAGACTGTGATGTGGGCAAAAAAGTTATTTATTATTTATTCATCAATAAATCCGTACACATTTCAATTTTCATCTCCAGTGCATCATTTTCCTTCTTTTCTCTTTTTTTTGGCATCAGTTGATGGCTAACTGCACATTACTCTGCACTGTACTGGTTGGGGCTCTGTTTCACAATGCAAGGAAAGAGGGTGCTTGAAAATTTTCATCTGGAGATGGTGGGGGGGAGCGCTTACAGAGGAGGCGTGGAGAACAGAAACCGCTTTTGTTTTGTACATTTGTTTTGTTTTTTTGTTTTCTTTTTTTAAACAAGACAGGAGCCTTTCAGAAGGAAAGCGCGCCACTGCGCAGCCCAGGAGTGCTGACGAGCCAACCGAAAGAGTCGTACATAGAAAGCGATGCATTAATATGACCAGAGTTTAAACAACAGCTACTGTCAAAGAGTCGAGAGAAAAAAAAAAAAAAAAGAAAGAAAAATTACATGCTCCCCTCCCCTGATTCCACCCAAACCCTGAAATCACTTCAACCCTGTGCTCCCTTACCAGCAAACCAGTTGATGCACAGTTATAAAAACACCCTCTGTGCCCCAAGCCCCACCCACCCTCCCCTTTTGTGGGTGACAGAGGGTGGGGAGGGGAGTGGCGCTTTTGGAGGGTTGTGGAGGGGTGGGGGCCCTCATAAATAACCGCTTTTTTGTCCCCCCCCTCAGTTAGGTAATAAGGGAGGACTAACCCCTTAAACTATGATGGCAGCCCCTCCCACCTCCCCCTCCCCCTCAATGCATGTTTGGGCTCTCCCAACTGTATTCCATGCTCTCTGATTGGTTCTCATTGCTCTGTGAAATTCCCCCTGAGTTCCACTGAATCACATCCCCCCCTCCCACCCCCCAACAACACCACCATCAGACCCCTCCCCGCTCCCCTCCCCTCCTCCAGTCCGAGCTGCTCAGCGGATGGTGTATCTGACGTAGGGCACCTCCACGTCCTCGTCCGTCTCGTCGTTACAGCACAGCTCGAACACCAGCGCCTTCACGTGCTTGCCCAGCTTCTTCTTGGACACCTTGGTCACGATCTCAGTCATGCTGCAGAACACAGGGGACACGGAAGGCAGAAGTCAGGAGGGCTGTGCTGGACAGAAGTGGGTGCACTTCCAAATGCATATACACACTACTACTACCACTACCATCACCACCACTACTACTACTACTACAACAACCATCAGTGATGGTGCTTTACAGAAGTGGGTGCACTTCCAAATACATATACACACTACTACCACTGCTACTACTACCATCACCATCACTACTACTACTACTACTACTACAACTATCAGTGATGGTGCTTTACAGAAGTGGGTGCACTTCCAAATACATATATACACTACTACCACTGCTACTACTACCATCACCACCACTACTACTACTACAACTACAACAACTATCAGTGATCGTGCTTCAAAACGAAGTGTGTTTTGTTCACTTTTTGTTTTGGTAAAGCACCCTTTCTTAGGGTGCATTACAGTGCTGCTGAGGGCATACTTTAAATGTCCGCCCTTAATCTGGGTTGACTTGGCTAATTTCTGATTGGCTTAGAGTCATTAAAGGAGGGCTCGTATAGTGGGGTGAGGTTGCGCTGAATACTTACGGAAGGTCCAGCCTCTCTTTGAGTTTGGCAGCAGGCATGAAGAATGAGTAGAGCATGGAGACGCCCTGGGACAACATGGTGATCTCCAGCTTGTGTTCATTCTGCACGTGGGGGTCACAGCACAAGAGCAAAACGCTGAGAAAAGCTCAACTCTCAAGTTTTTAAATAATGCTACAGTCTACCCACAATGCCAAATGGAAAAAGGTTATTACACATGAACAGGATACAGAATCTTAAATTATTTTACAGCAATTTAGTAGTTTAAAAATGCTTCAGTGGAGATGTCTGTACAGTAACGGAGAGGAAGTCTTTAAATATTTAAAATAATTATTTCACAGAAATTTAGTCACTTTAAAATGCTTCAGTGGAGATATCTGTACAGAGGACGCTGACGTACCTTAAAGTAGTCAAGGAACTCTCGGAGAGTCATCTCCTCCCCACTCGGCTGCAGACCCTTCACCTCAAAGCGGTCCCACAGCGTCCAGTCAATTTCATAGTACTGCAGGGAAAAGCACAAATGGTCACTTACAGTAACATGTAGTCACATTACACAAACTTGAATTTAGTCACATACTTTTCAACACTATAAAATGAACAAGCAACAATAATGATAATCGCCTAGTTTTTATGTTACTGAGATTACAGCCGTGCATGTACTGTACGCCCTCGACTTTCCAGACAAGGAAAAATGGAGCACTTCAAACCAAGAAGTCTTTCTTGAAGGTTATCTATCCATCTAAATTAGCAGCTATAAACGAATTATGTCGAAATTGCAACTATCACATCTCATCACAACAGATCATCCTCTTCCAATAGTCTGACTGGAACTGCTGTCGCACCTGCCAAGGAGACAGTGTCTCTTTAGGTTTTTTTATGCATAATGAGCCAACAGCCATGCATGTACGGCATCAACTTTCCAGACAAGGGAAAACATAGCACTTCAAGCCAAGAAGTCTTTCAACATTATCCATCCATCTAAACCAGCAGCAGGTTTTTTTTTTAATGCATATTACCTACTGTCTCCTCAGACATTTTAACAAGCACAGCAGCATGGAAGCGTTGTGGCTTTGACTTATTTTAGTAGTGACACTATGTCTGCTGTCATGAAGAGACACCAATGCTTATCTGAGTGCTCCATCATCCATCATCCCCCTGGCTGAGTAATAACATGATCCACACCGCCGCAAACACGCGCATACTGGGAAGCTTCCAATGAAGAGCTCCTGGCACCGTTACTCAGATTAGGAGGAAATGTGTCTCATCTGTAACTATTACAGCTCATCACCCCCTATCTTTGGTCGGGGTTATTTTTAAAGTCTCTTCATGTGACCTTGTTACAGCACAGCACAGAACACACACACACACACACACGAGAGGTTTATCTTACAGCAGACATTAAGTGCCAGGCGAGTATCTAGCACTTATGGTGTCATTTACACAGTGTTCTGCTGACCAGTAGGAGTCACCCAATCTAAATTAACTACACCCATCAAAAGAACTCCAGCACAGGTTCAGCGCTGAAGGTATAAAGATTGATGATTGTTGATTCTTAATATATCTGCCGTGATTAATTAACACAACCTATTAAGTGCAGCTCGGTACTCTCTCTCTTGGCAAAAAAAACTACCACTAGTACTGATAAGAACACAGCCCACTGAGCAGGAGGGAGTCTAACAATATAAAACCATACAGAGGATGGGGTTACCCTGACCATAACCCTAACCCTAGTGACCCTATAGACAGGCAAGGACGAGGTGCAGAAAGCTAGTCTGACAAGCCAGCCCACATCAAATTGTGTGGTTTGGCCACAATGGATAACCCAGTCACAAATCAAGGGGCAGCATCAACGGTTGTCTTTCAAACTGCCTGTGCACGCAATAGGACAACACTACAACCAATCAGAGCAACAAACTTGTTCATCATAGACATCACTAATACACTGTCGCAGCCCTGTAGTTATCGTGTTAAGCCCATCCAGCAAATGTCTGCAACTGATGTGATTGGTCAAACCAGGTTTGGGAGAACAGCTAATGAGCTTCAATGGGTCGTTTGCTAGACTGCACCAAGGATCGAACTTTTATGTGCCAACGCTACGTAGCCTAGTCGCACGTCTTGTTAGATTTGTAGGCTAGCAGGGCGCATGTGTAGGCACCTTGTGTTTGGGTGCGGCGATGGGCTCGGAGAAGGCGAAGAAGGGCAGGGCGAGGTTCATGAAGCCGTTCTTGTAGGACTCCAGCTTCTTGTGCTGCTGCACCACCTTCAGCAGCTCCAGACACACCAGGCCCACCACCGCCGCTGTCGTCGTGGCGATGGCCGGAATGATCTTCCCAGCAATGAGCTTGCTCTGTTACCATGGGGACAAAAAGACAAAGATGAGGCATGCTGCTCATCAGACACCTGTATGAACAAAAATCATTTCACTAAACATTACATCCTCACACACACTACTGATGTACAAAACTGATGTGAATGATCAAACTGCATGTTTCATGCAGTGCAATAACCCTCCTTTTTGATAAAAAAAAAAAAAAAAAAAAAAAAAAAGTCTCATTATAACAGGCTGTTCTTACACAATTCTTAGTCATAAAGCCAATATGTTTCCTGGTTAATTTATGTAGAGTTGTAACGGTGTTTAATTAACACCAGAAACAAGCTGTAGAAAGCAGAATCTGCATGCACTTTTGCAACACAAAAAGAAAGCCCTATAATGCTGGAACAGATATGGTTTGAGAATTCTCATCAGTTGTTAACTTCCAGTCTTGTTTGAACAATCACATGTGGACACATGTTCCACACACCTGCATCTGACGGCATCTATTTATAATATTATTTAATTATTAAAGTACTGCCTAATATGCTATTGTATAGCATGTGGTATTGTTGCACCTCAAAGCTGGTTTTGGGACCAGCATGACAAGGCAGACCTTTTTATAGTAACAATTCATGCAGACACTTTACAACAGAGCTTTCGGTTCTTAGTATAAATATGTTGCTCCTATAATACATTTCACTTTTTTCCCCTACAGCATTAAGAGAAAGAATAGAACACCTAGTTTGTAACCTACATTGGGTTTGTAATTAACTAATTCACCAACAGTTCACACTGTTCCATGAATAGAGAGCGTTTTTATTTTTAAGTTTTGCTGGAGGGATGATGCTTCACAATAAAGCTCCACCGTCTGGAGGAGATAATTTCACAGCAGCATGGAGCCATCTGAGGCCATGTGCCCCGTGCCTCCGTGCTGCAGATGGGGGCCTACCTTGTGCCTGTCTGCAGGAGGAATGTCATAGTTCTCTGCCCTCAGGTTGGACGCTGCTACGATGAAGTCCATATGGAAGTTGCTGTCATCATCCTAAAAAAACAAAATGGAGAACGCGTTTCTTTTTTTAAATGCAGCTTAGAGGGAGGTGCCAACTACTCTACGGTCCACACACACACACACACACACACACACACACACACACACACACACAGTCCCCTGGGCAGAGGGTTCTCACATACCTTCTCAAATTCAATGGGGCACAGTTTGAACTGGGATGCAGACTCGGAGGCAGGCAGCAGGGTCTTCAGTTCCTCTAACCTGGAGTCGTCTGATGAAAACACCAGCATATTAATTTAGTCACACAACTCAACAGCCACAGTGATTGCTAATCCTTCTTGTGAGGAGCACCTGTATGATCACACTGGATATATATTCCTCAATTTATTCTCCCCAGTGGAGGTTCACAATTGCGGAAGCAGTGTCTTAACAGCTTGCAGAAAAATATGAAGTGGTAAAAAATTGATAACTTAAGTTTTTAAACTCCGATAGAATGCTTAACAAAAACAAAAACCAGACTAAAAGCCCAGGTCAAAATCTAAATCCAACAGATGGTGTTAAGGGCAGCCATTTTGTCTGCTCACGCTCCTCATCAGGCCTGGTTTCCTCACTCACTCACCCACTGAGGCGTTGGAGTTCTGGAGCTCCTGGTCAGACACGTGGATTTTGACCCCGGACTTGGGCGTGAATGTGGGCACTTTGAGGTCCTGCAGGATGCGCACCACGTTGGCGCGGTCCCTGGAGGCAGGCAGGCCGTAGGAGTGGGCTAACAGGTTGGCTCCCGCCATCACGTAGTCCATGTGCAGCTCCTAGCAGCAGGCAGGGAACGCAGCGCAACAGGTTACTAATCACTCGCTTCATCACACACACGCAGACAGACAGACAGACGCACACACACACACACACACACACACACACACACAGACAGACAGACGCACGCACACAGACAGACAGACAGACGCACGCACGCAGACAGACAGACAGACAGACGCACGCACACAGACAGACAGACGCACGCACGCACGCGCACACAGACAGACAGACAGACAGACAGACAGACAGACGCACACAGACATAGCTGCCCTGGTGTTTTGTAATGGGGCTCCTCCTATACATTTTGTGGGTCACTAACTAAGACAAGTTCAAACTTTTAATCTGTACTTTGAGAAACACAATTCTTTGAAATACTAGTAAACACCTTAAATCATTTGCAACATTTTAATCCCCTTCAACAACGCTTGGTAATTCACCACATTAATTAAATGTGACCAGGAGGCAAAATGTGTCAACTATATAATTCATGTGTTTACTTTTATAGCAGGCCTAATGAGAGGAGTCAAAGTACATAATTCATCATCTTTCTTTTCCTTTTCAAAGCCACGTGTGCCAAGGTGCCAGTGCGAGTAATTGCTTACATTGTTGGTGTCAAACTCTAGAGGGTGGGGACACCTCTTTGGACCAGACCAGAATGGAGCACCTGAGCTGGTGAGCTGGTAGGAAACACAAGAGAGGACATTATTTACAAGAGGACACAAACAAAAACAATTACGATAATATTTTTAGGGCACATACAAGTAGCTAATGAGTCTGGGCTTAGGTGCGGTATATTTAAAAACAGAGAACTTTGAATACAACCTAGAAAAAAAAACAAAAAAATCAAAAACAATCTACCCTCTATCCCTGGCAACACAGTGATGCATAGTTTACAAGTTGTATTTTTAAACAAATATATTTACTACCAAAAAGGCAAGTATTTCAGCATTCAGTGGAATGACCTTGTAAGACCTACATCCCATTTAAAAGCCAAGTCTGTCACAACAAACTGCTTCATTTCACAAGTTGGCCTAAAGATGAACTGGTTAGGCAAGATGCTTAGGAGTCCAAGTTGTCTGCTTCAACATAAACACATCAGTGCTGCAGTAGGCCCATGTGTGCTGGAGTCTCAAAACAGCATTTGTAAAATGGCTAAACGCAAATGTCCTTTCATTATTCCATTACATTACACTTAACTGACGGTGTTATCCAGAGCAACTTATAGGTATTTACAGGGTTTCAGTTACAGTCCCTGGAGCAGTGTGGGGTTAGATGCTTTGCTCAAGGGCATTTCAACCATGGGTAGGGAGGAATTTCACCACGCTGGCCAGTGTGCCGATGCTTTACCTGGTCAGGTGGGAAGTTGTGCAGCAGCTGGCGAATGTTGTTGCTGTACTGGCACTGCCAGTGGTGGCGCGCCCAGGTGACGCAGTCGTCCCAGCTGTGTGGGCAGTCCGTCACCAGGCACTTGTAGACGGCCTCCAGGACCTCCAGAGGCTGCGCCCCAGGCAGCTTCAGAGTGCGCTCCATGAACTTGGCGTCTCTGTGGGGGCACATGGACAGACACACGGGGGGTTGGGATGAGTTTGTTTGTTTAGTTTAGTTTATTGCCATTTTAACAACTGTGGCCATTGCAGATTAAAATAAATAAACATATGAATATTAATCAAGTTAATAAGAACCTATACTATAAAACAAGTAATATATCAGTTTCTTAAAATCAAGATATGCTAGGAAGTTTAGAACTTGTAAAGGTGGGACCATATAATAAAGATCCTCGTTAAAAAACTGCCGGGTTGGGATGAGTGGAAACCCTCTTAAAATGTCATGTATGATTACAAACTTTGTGGGAGCAAACTGGTGTTGCGGACTGCGTTTGTGCTTTGGTCCAGCATCCAGAAGACTTAGGGTCTCTGTTGGCACTTGGACAGACAGGGGTTGGGATGCCTGGTAACCCGTTATGTCTAACGAAGGGCGTTGTGTATGATTGTGAACTTTTTGTAGGAACACACTAGTGTTGCAGACTGTGTGTCTGGTTTTTGGTCCAGCACTCAGAAGACTTGAGGCGGATGTGCGTGCATTAAGCCTAAAAACTGTCCCCACCCACTGACCACATCCTCTCTGCTTTATGGTGAATTTCTTTAGACTTTCCAAGCTCATGTAACGGTTTTATGGTGTAGGTGGGCTTGTTCTTAGTCTTGGCACCACAGGGCCAATACTTCAGACGTGTCAACATCTGGATGCCGTGAGGGAGGCGTGTAGATAACCTTCTGTATTTATTTGTGACATCTCATTTCGGATGAAATGTCCATAACAGGAACTCTGTTGTTCTTCGTAAAAAGGGCGCAGATTTAGTGGAAATGTCAGTAAATGATGGGGAATTTCCTGACTCCAAAGGTGAGAATGTAAAAAGGATGTCTCCAACTTTCCAGGCCAAAATGCCCCAATTGTATTGCGTCTCTTTCATTTCAGGGACTTAACCAGACTCAAAAAGGCACAACTCACGTCAGGTACTGCAACGCGTTCTCTGCAGGCTGCTTGAAGAGTCCCTCAAACTCATCACGGGCCCACTGGGGACACACAGAGAGAAAATTACTGATCAATGCCCTAGCAGGGATCAGTAGTGCATGTTAACATCTCATACCCAGACTTCATGAAGAGTGTATGCAACATCCAAAGCAGAATTCAGAGATGGCACAAGTTGTAGTAAAAAAAAAAGATCTAGAATACTAAAACTATAAATATTTTTAATGTACTGCTGCAGGTTATCACTTTAGTACACTGTTAGGAAATGAGCGTGGCGGTCCTGCATATTTGACCCAGTGCATGTGATGTGTGGTGAGGTTACCTGCAGCGTGTGTTCGATGGCGTTGGGGAAGTTCTTGAGGGTGCAGATGGGGATGGACTTCTCTGGCGGGTCCTGGCTGGAGCTGTAGGACTCTGTGATGAAGGGGATGACCACCTGCACATTCCCCTTGGTGCCCAGGGTGCCCGACTCCAGCAGAGGCTTACGGTAGTACACACACCTGCGGTCCATGTACATACCTAAGGGGGGAGGAGGAGAGACAACATGGATGAAAAACACACACCTGTGGTCCATATATACCCCCCCCCCAAGGGAGAGAAAATGACAGAATAAACACACAAAGGAAAGAAACTGGGTGCAAGGAAAACTTTGACTAAAGAAAGACAAAAGTTTACTTTATGGTGCCACTATAAAATAGGCATATGGCAAATAACCACAAATTTAAAATCGAAACATCAGCCTCACTGTACGTTCACGCCAAGAGCACACGTTAGCAGCTCTATGTGTGAACATGCAGTAATAGCAGTCCGTGTGTGCCTGTCCCAATCAATGTCCCAGTCAATAAATAAAAAAATAAATATTAAAGATACCCATATGGCACATGAATTATCACAAATAGACATATCAGCCTCACCGTATGTTCACACTAAGCACAGGTTAGCAGCTCTGTGTGTGAACATACAGTAATGGCAGTCCCAATCACTCCCATTCATCTACTTACGGGCATCCACGTTGTCCAAGGCGTTGGCCACACCATTGAGGCTCTCGAAAAAGTCGTCATCGTAGACCCTCTCTGTGTCTGGTCCAACCCGGTTCTGGTGGCCAGTGATGCGGACCGATGGGTTCATCTGCTTCACGGCGGCCGCGGCAGTCTCGCTCTTCATCTTCTGCTCAGAGAACACACATACGGACAGACGTCAACATTACAGATATTTTAGGCTTTGTCCTTTTTCATGTATTCGTGAGTTTTTTCCCCCTCAAAATATAACGTTTATGGTCATCATTTAACTGTAGCTGAGCAAATGGAGTGAAGACTTACAATTCATTAACAGTGTTTTCAAAATGTTAATTAAAAAAAATGAATAGATCATTCCTGAACCAAAAATCGATGTGGGAAAGGGGCAGGGCCGTTGCCCTCTATACCAAATCACCTTGTAATAACAGCCAAGACCATTCATCTTGATCTTTTTGAGTAATCCATGTTCTTTTCTTGTAATTATGCTTAGAATGTGTCCTTGAGCACACAGCACAAGAAAAGCAAAAACTAAAATAGCCTCTTCCCGTGGCCAAGGTCAGTGCAACAAGAAGTGAAAGCTGAACTCGTGTAAGCAGTGTGCATTCCTGCTGCTCAAAGACCTTCAGTTCAGTGGGGAAGGGGAGCGGAGGGGGCGAAACGTCTGTTTGGTGGTGATGGCATGAACTGAATGTGTTTGGAGGCTGAAGCATAGCAACGCAACAGAAGCTGCATTAGTTACAAAAACACACACACACTGCAGGCACTGCCTGGAGCATTAATCTGTGTCAGTTAACTGGTGCAGGCACAGGCACCGTCCCAAACCGGCCGAATGTGTGTCACTGAATCTTACCGTGACGTCCCAGGGTCTGAAGAGGAACTGGCGGTTGAGGTTGGACTTCTCGATGGTGTCCATGTCAGTGACGATGATCTCTCCCTCACCGCCGGCCAGCCCCATCATGGCGAAGTTCTTCAGCAGCTCACAGCCGATGGCTCCAGCCCCGACCTGACGATGGTGGGAAAAGACAGTCCCTTAGTTTCCTCTTGGGATGAATAAAGCATTTATCCATCTCAACGTCACACATACAGAAATCCTATAAACATTTACAGGCAATTTTGAATAAATGACATAGAAACGCATACATTGTCTTCTTGCAGTGAAATTGATGCTGCAATGTCTGTTTTAGCTACCCAAACATAAATGGACAGCAAGTTTTTCCATCAAAGGTTAAATGGAATGTGACAGAAAGCTTGCCCCAAAAACTGCCCCCCACCCACCACACCTGCAGTTCAACTACCCATTAAGGGCACCACTGGCCTGTGTGCGTGTGTGTGGCTTGCGCATTATTGAGTGTGACCTTACCAGGAAGTAACGCTGCTTGCCGAGCAACTCCTGAAGTTTGGACCCAAACACAGCAATCTGGCCATCATACCGACAATTCCTCTGAAAATAATAATACAAATAAAATTAGAAAGGCAAGGAAAGTTACATTTGTAGCACCTCATGATGAGCATTTATTTTAAACATGCTAAAAAAAGGTCAGAAAAATCGTATAGGTGGAGAGAATAATACATTCTACCCCTCTTTAACACACAGAAGGGTGTTGTAGTTTAAAGAGGCTTGACAAAAGATTTCATTACAATTAGCAGACACTAATCCAAAGTGACTTACAAAAGGAGGACATAGGCTAACAGAGGTGTAGAGGAAGACAGAGTAAAGAGACTACCCTCATACACAAAAGGAAATACATTAGGTAAAAGGCTTAGGTAAGTTTTCCAAAGCAGGGACAGTACAGACACACACACCCTACACACGAAGACTTATACAAGCATGAGGCACCTAGGGAAGAGTTGGTTAGTAGAAATTAGTTTTACAGATGACTTACAGGTGCGCACTCCTCCTCTGAGGGGGTGACGCCCTCCTCTTCGGGCAGACACTCCAGGGCATCAAAGTACAGCCACTGCATGATGGGCATGAACTTCCCTGTGCAGGCCTACAGGAGACACACACAGCACAGCAATGTCAATGGAGAACAGAGCCATCTTAGAGCGGCCAATGCCTTATTCACTTGGCAACAGCTAAAACACTTGAGATATCTGATGCTGCCATTTTACATTCACAGAGAGAGAGAGAGAGAGAGAGTGAGAGCGAGAGACAGAGGGAGGGGGGGAGGGCAAGAGTGAGAGAGTATGTGTGTGCTCCCTCTCGAGGCAGGCAGGCAGACACACACACACACACACACACAGAACACCTAGAAGTTTGTCCTTACCTTCATGACCTCCTGGGCAGCCAGGCCGCCGATGAAGGCGTTGACTGGCGCCAGGTCTCCTGCAGACACAGAGGCCAGCTTCTTCAGCAGGGCCTCATCCAGCTGCTCCTGCTTGGCAGAGCCACTCTGGGCGCCGTTCACCTCCCCTGCCAGAGCCAACAGCTCATCCGCATCAGCCTGCACGCACACACACATATCTATTGTTTACAACTGAGGAGGGGTAGGCAAGGGGTAGTGTCATTTATTAGAGTGCGTTTGTGCTGGTAGCTAGTGTTTTAACGACTTTTTTTTCCCCCGTTTTTAAGTTCAAGGCTGAGTCAATTCTAAACGAGTTCCATTTTACCTGGACAACTGAACAACTTTGAGACATCCACACACACACCTATTGTTTACAGATGAGGATGGGTAGACATGGGGTGCTGTTATTTATTTCTTTATTTATTTTTTTTAAAGTTCAAGGCTGTTTTGCCTTGACATGACAAGTGAACACCGACTTTGAGACATCCTTCCTATTTTTAAAGTCTGGGACTCTGCCATCTTCATCATCTGCAGACCACTGAAGGTGACTGACTGAGACTGTGAGTCTGTCGCCCTCTTCACAAAAAAAGGTTTGAAATGTCCACTCAGCGATTACAAGGTGAATCATTCATATGGTGAATCAGCCATTTTGTTTTGCTGTTCGACATCTGAATTGTACATTTCTTTCATTATATAGGGCCATATAAAATTTCCCTCACTCTGCACACTGAACTGCACCAATGATATATACCCTTCTTTCCGCAGTGCACCACAAATTCATTACACGGTTCTGAAATTTAGTGTCAGTGTCCCTATAGCATGTGAGGGACATCAACAGCCAGTAGTGTATCCATGTTTTTTTGGCAGATTCAATTTTCCCATATAAGAAACTTACAATGATCCTCCCCATTTATTTTTGTTTTATCCTGCACACTGCCCATGCTTTAAATCTGTCCATGTTTGTTTTTCCTGCTTCATCATACACGTCTGAAATCTAGCCAGAGCACAGTTTGACCTAAAGGCAGCAGGACACTTGCCTGGTTCCAGGGCTTGGGTGGCCGGCTGTGTTTCTTCTCGAAGGCGTGCAGAGCCTGGAAGCCCACATGCAGCTGCCCCGGACGGTCGAACTTGGCGAAGTCGGTCAGCATGAACTCTGGCTCTGCCATGGAGGACGACAGCGATTTCTGCAGGGGAAAACGAAAGAGAAGATCACACAACCATTAGGTGAGTCAGTCCCATCTGGTCCCTGAATGGACAGGCTCCTGTATTGCGGGCATCTCGTTTCTTCAGGGTCTCGTCTCATCACTCGAAATTACAGAGAGACGAGACACCTGCCTGACTGGACTGAAAATTGAGACAGAGTAATAAGAACAGGAGCTATGGGCAAAGGCTGTGACTCACAAAGGAAATCTTCTTGGGCATCTTGACCTGGGTGACGATGCCCCCCCTTACGTAGTCAGTGAAGGAGGTTGTGTCACAGATGCTGAATGTGTAAGGACCTGGAAGAGTGGAAGAAAGTAATTGAAAGACCCAATCAAAGTCAAAATAATATCATACTGATGGATGCATCTACCACAGAAAAAGTTACTAAACACCTTGTGAATATGAACATTGCTACAAGGTGAAATTAGGTGTCAAAGTGATGAAGCTATATGCTGGTACTTTCTGTTTTCTAATACATTTCCAAACCTTTTACCTAACTAAGCTTTTAAAACTACTGGGTTTACAGAATGCAGCGAAGCAGAAAATGCAGTGTACCATAAAATAGGGATGACAAAAACACATCAAGAGAGGCCCAATGTGACTGTGGGTTACTCTAACTGTTACAAGGGAGAACACCTGTGTCGAGTTTTCAAGTGGTTGCTTTGTTTCATAAGGTTGTATCCTTTGTGGGTTTTTTTTTTTAAATCTTTGCAGGCAAGACTGAGCACACCTGCCTTACACACAGACTTACCAAGTGCTTTGATTTCTATTGGCTGACAACCGTTGAGTTCTGTCATGCCCTGGACTTCTGTGAAGGTCACATGATCACCACTCTCAAACCCATGACGAGCCTCGTCCAGACACGTGACCACGCCAGCTGAGTCCTGTAAAGCACATAGAACATAACTCACCGTGAAGCAGGACATAATTCACTGCGGCAAGTCAACATCAGAAGACTTCACTGCACAAACACGACGACAACAGATCCACACTGCTGTCATTTTCCACCGAGTTTACTTCCTCTGTCTATTTGTTAAAGTTGCAGTGACTACACACGCACACACCAGGGGTGGAAATTGACGTTGCAAAACGTGGATTTTTTACCAGCCACTGACAATTAAATGTTAACATTCACCAGCCACTCAACAGTGAACCATCATTGTGTGTCCAAAATCTACCAGCCACTTTCATGGTTTTTCCAGCATTTGGCTGGTGGCTGATGAAAAATTTCCATCCCTGGCACACACACACCCACCCATACACTCACGTGTGCGCGCACACACACACACACACCCATATACTCACGTGCGCGCACACACACACACACAATAAATGGGCTACGTGGTCATATTTTTAAATGCTTAAAAGGACAGAGCATTAGGACCTGTAGGAACCAAAAGCAGGCTACTACTGCACTGCACTACTGGGAGTCTTGAGTGGCGAGTTACTGACCTTCGTGATCATGGAAATCATGGCGCTGAGGGGTTCCTCTCCGTTGGGGTCAAACACCATCATGTCGTCCCCGAAGTCACAGAACAGCTGCCTGTAAGTCAAGAGGAAAGCACATCACCACTTCTGTACAAGGAAGTTTGCTTATTTGTTTATTTAGTTTGCCATTTTAAGCAACTATGGCCATTTCATGCCCAAAGCACTACACAAGCAAGTAAACACACCACCACCAGTGCCCAGTGTTGAACACTCACAGGTGCTACCATTCAACTAAAGGAAACCTTTGATGCCAAAGTGCCAAGAACTGAATATGAATTTAAACATTGTTAGTCATCCAACACTGTTACATTACAGGTGAGCATCAACACTGGCTTTCATTTAAGTCTTGAGCTCTGTATGACATGTTTAGTTGTTCACTAGATACAGTGTCAGTACATTGGCTTCTCACTTTTCTCACAATTGAATTCTCTTTTCTGATTGGCTGATGAGATGGACATTAACTTTCTAATAACTGGCTACCTTGGAAGTAGATCTCAAAGGAAAACCTGAACTGCCGTTCCATATCAATGCACTTATGAATGGTAACCATAGCAACTGGTAGCCAAATTAACGGTCAACTCACATACACACAGAGTTGCAAATTAACTTGGTGGAGGGAACTCCTTGCCTGCCCCTTGCCATTATTTCCATAGAACCCATCACCTCGGCGTTCATTAACCCTTACCAAAGTTGCTAAATGGTGCCCTATAAAGTGAACAGGTGAACATTTTACAGTTGCCTCTAGTCTACCTGTGCCATGTTGTGGCCTGGCTGTTTAATGGACGGAGGTTGAGTAAAGCGGGCAGCCCTCTTACCCAAACAGTCCACGTGTGTCTGCTATGATCAGCTTGATGCTCTTGCTGTGGCAGAAGTCTCCGACCCGCAGCTGTTCCTCCAGGCTGGAGTTGGTCAGCACAACCACCTGCAGGCAGAAAACCAGCCGTCACACAAACACCAATCACCAGTGAAAATGTTTAGACAATGAAGCTAGAACACTACAGAACACTACTCTTCTTTCAAACGTTA
This sequence comes from Setipinna tenuifilis, assembly GCA_030347295.1. Lineage (NCBI taxonomy): Eukaryota > Metazoa > Chordata > Actinopteri > Clupeiformes > Engraulidae > Setipinna > Setipinna tenuifilis. The sequence goes on along the minus strand of CM059270.1, from coordinate 24,725,898 downwards.
AGATGGTTCAATACCTTGCCTGTATATATGAACTGTTAAATATGTATTTTTGTTACAAGAAAGGTTTATTTTTCTTTTAGAACTTCAGATTTTGTTGGCATTTTGTTTAAGGTCATAGTTTTACTGCATGTAGCTCAGCTCATAAGTAGGCATTAGCATCCTGCTGTACCTGAAACTGGGTGAGATAGTCGTTGGTGAGGGCGCCGGTGTAGGATGCCACGGGGACATAGCTGTTGAGCTCGGCCAGCCGGCTCTGACTGACATCAGCACGGTTCTTTCCCAGGTCCTCCTCACGCAGGTAGAACTGCAGCCAGACAACGGAGACAGAACAGAGAACAAACATATTAGCGCCTTGTCATATTAATGTATGTTTGTATCCATGTTGGATGGGCTGAGGGCCAATTTCGCTGGTACTTGTGACTAGTGACAAAGACTTTCTGACTGATCTGATAATAAAAAGGCTTCAGTCAGAACCACAGGGCTACTCACTTGCAACATAGCCTACGCGTCTCTCCTGCATATCTCAGAGGGGGTTTAGTAGGACAAAACTATAGACAAAGTATGTACTACAACTCATTTATCTTCAGCGGGTAAAATAGGTCAGATGCAGCCCTGCTTCTAAATGGAATCACTGATGCAGAGCTCATTTTAAACCATCCCGGAGCCATTCAGCCCTCCGACTCATTGCTTTTATCAATCAACTCTGCAGACACATCGTGCGTTTGGCTTTTTCCCTCATCCTCTTTACTCCTCATCTTGGAACTGGCCCTTCCTTCTCTTCCTGTTTACAGCACACAACATTGTTTAAAAACAGACGAGGAGGTCTGCACACTTTAGCTTCCTTAACAGCTTTTTTACTGAGGTTACTACCTTAGTAGTCTGACAAAGAGCGGTATATCCTTGAAACATTAATCTGTACCTAAGAGCTGGTGCAACATCTCATGTTGCACATGTGCGCACCTATGCTTCCTTTTAGATACATCACACAACATCTCAATCTAAACATTAACAGGAACACCTGAGGCTGCAAAACAACATTTCGCGTTTAGAAAAAAACAACAAGAACTGCGCTCAGAACTGTAGCCCTTTGACCCCTGACCTGTGAGGAGAGGTCCCGCCACTCGGCCACGCCCTGGTCGTGCAGGGTGACGCTCTTGACTCCGGCCAGGATGACATTCTTGGCGATCTCGACGCCGAGGCCACGCATTCCCGAGATCAGGACGTTGGAGGTCTGCATGCGCTTCATGGCCTCATGCCCCAGCACGTACCTGAGGGGGCAGACAGAGGGGCGTCACACACACACACACGGACGGACACACACACACACACACGGACACACACACACGGACACACACACACGGACACACGGACACGGACACACACACACGGACACACACACACGGACACACACACACGGACACACACACACACGGACACACACACACGGACACACACACACACGGACACACACACACACGGACACACACACACACGGACACACACACACACGGACACACACACACACGGACACACACACACACACGGACACACACACACACACGGACACACACACACACGGACACACACACGGACACACACACACGGACACACACGGACACACACACACACCCCCATCATCCCCGATGCCAAACATATTCACTGAGCAGGCATAATCTCCCTTTCCTTACCAGCTTACATACTCACTAAATAGGCAGGGGAGAGGGCATCACAAAACACATACACAGCAAGGAAACAAAAGAGGCTCACCAAATGCTCGCACACATACACGAACGCGCACACACAGACACACATTTCATCCCAAGCACGCCAATGAGAAAGGAACAATCTACTTCTTTCTTATAAGCACACCCCCACCTAAACACAACCCTCCAGACAGAAGAGGGAAGTGTCACCATTTTCCTCACACAAAAGCATTCATAGCAAAGAGCAAAGTGATGGACAGGGCACTGCTACTTCAACAATGGTGCCACAGTGCGCTGTAGATCAACTTGTAGCTGACAGGCACACTAAAACACCAGCATCAATATGGCCATAGACAAAGGGTGCAAAACATCGTAACAGGGAATGGGGAGATTTGGACAAAAACTGTAATAAATCTCCAGCTGTTGCGTCGTATCAGGGATGTGTACATTTTATTGTGTTACTAGAAAAACACTCTGAGAGCAGTTTAATCCCCCCCTCCTTTTTTGAAAACCAAAGAACCAATTTTCACCAAAAAACAACAACCTGGAGGCTGTGACTCTACCGACATACTGTCAAAAATTCAGAACAATACGTCCAGGACTTTTTTGAGTTATATTGCTAACGAACAACAAATAGACAGATAAACACAGGCAAAAAACATAACGCCCTTGGCAGAGGTAATAATGAATTCCAGTTGCCAGTTGGCCAACCCTCTCTTGGGAGGCTAAAGAGATAAAAATCAATTCCTCAATCTTTCAGACACAGCAAAATATTTTAAATCAATTTTTTTTGCCATTGCTTAGCTCAGAGATACATAATTTGCCTCCACAACGCTGCTGATGTGTCGCCATATTTTAGGCAAATACTGCCATCACAAATCTGCCAGCACATCCAGACCAAAAACAGAATCTCAACTCATAATGAAATTGCGAAGAGTTTAGCTCTTCAGCTGCAATCAATCCTTCATCCCAAAGCAACTTCAATTCGCTTCTTTGGCATCTCTAAAAGCAGTTTCAGTCCCTGCATACTGTCTGATCTCTTTAGCGACGGGACGACCAGAGGGGCAAGGAGAGCATCTGTGGCGCACTGAAGCAGGCATGCAGCTTTATCACGGGGATAAAAATAAGGACTTACAGCTGTCGGGAGTACAGGCCTTCATCGATCTCAGCATCACTGCCATTCTTAGCCATGCCCTGGAAAGATCAAACACGGTCAGCACAAACCAAACACACCACTTACTGAAACAGAAATGCTCTTAGACCATCTAATCACCAGGATGTTAAAAGGACCAGTGAACTTGGCCCCTATTTCATTAGAAGTTTGAAAGATTGGTCACTACTACATTGTTTTAAGTACATCAAAACTGTTTAAACTATAACAAGTATGCACTTGGGCAAGATGTAAATTAGACAACAGTGATTATGAATGTGATCTAGTAGCTAGATTTTGTATAGACTCGTTACATTTGAGGGTGATCTAGTGACATATAGACTCCTTATGTTAGAGGGTGTGATCTGGTGACATATAGACTCTCTATGTTACAGAATAATCTAGTATAGACTTGTTACATTTGAGGGTGATCTAGTGACATGGTTGTGATGTGGTGACATATAGACTCTCTTAACGTTACAGGATGACCTAGCGATGTATAGACTCCTTACGTTAGAGGGTGTGTAGGACAGTTCAGTTCTGACAGATTTGGAGGAGGAGCAGTGGGATCCCGTCTTCGTCTCTGATCCTGACAAGCGACGCTTCCTGGACAGCGGCGAGCTGGACATCTGCGGAGAAAAACACAGGTGTGTTTGAGTCTTTACAAGAACAGGTGAGTCTTTACAAGAACAGGTAATGCGCCACATCACTTCTTCTGGTGCTATAAAACAGGAAGACCGCCACTCCTTGCTACGGTGCCTTCATCTCCCCACCACTAAATCTTAATCTTGCTGCCAGCTGGACCCAAAGAGTGTTAACAGCTAAACTCTGCCAACCATTTCTTCACAGCAGGTGCACCAGCATAGCAGCTATCCGTCGCTGCCATGCCAACTGTACGATATATACACTACTACTTTGGAATCTACCGCTAAACAAATGGTCTATAAAGATGCTGGCAAGCAGGCAAGGACATTAACACAGCAGGATTCAAATCTATTACCGCATCAAATGCTAGACTTTGAATGTTTGAAGAATGTTGTAAGATCACAGAGATGGCAGCTCACTTTTTCCCCCCTCAACATTACATCATCCACAAAGGCAACTATGCCAGTGCTTAAACAGAGATTCCTGCATCACAGATTTCTCCAGTGGCTACCCTGTGTTTGGCTGGCTGAAGTGTGACTTCCTCAACCGTATGCAAGCCTAAATGACACTGCAGTGTTTGGTCATTCATCAAAGCTCCCTGGCTCTGCCAATATCATAGACTCGCTGCCCCCAGTGACGCCGTTTTTAAGTGGGCAGCTTTTTTTGTTTGTTTTTAAATAAGTGCAGCCTCCCTTGCCTTTCTTAGTGGGGACAAGAGGAGAGGATTAACCCGAGAGGGCTGACAGGCGCCACTGTACTTGGAGTGCGCTGTATAAAAAGCAGCAGGGAGCCCACCCTGGGCTAAATTAACTTGACTGTATGCCATCATGGGCACTGCGCTGCGTGCGCTCACCGTCTATTTTCCCCCTATAGCCATTTCCAGCCAAAACATGACACATGTAACACCGACAGTACAACATTACAGGCAGCTTGCTGCATGATAGCTCAGCAAAACAAATTAAAAAAAAAAAAAAAAAAAAAAAAAAACCATACACCTACAAAGGACTAGCCCAGCTTCTTCCATAATTTTCCCGAGTAATGGGGGTTAACCTGAAGCTTCGGGGTGATTCCACTGAATCGATACCTTTTCAGCTTTGGAAATTATTTTAAAATCATCTTTTTCACCCGTTATAAAACATCTACCGAAAGAAGACATCCTAAAGTAACAATAAATTATATGGGGCCGTCTCAGGTTATTTATTTGGGGGTTAAACCGAAGCTTTGATCGCTCGTGTGGAGCTGTGAAAGCAGAGTGTTGGCCCTATTGCTGGAGGGTTCCCACTGTTCTGTGGGCACACACTGCAGATGCCACAGCAAGCTGAAGGTGCACTTTTATTTGCCCCTCAGCATAAATAAAAAGGGCTGGGAAGGGCAGGCGCATTTCCTGAGCAACTATGAGAAAATTATTGATCACACCAACAAACTAATGTGTGTGTGCAGTCTTTCAAAACACAGAGGAGCAGCAGCCTAGCTCCAGATGCATAGGATATTAATTTCAATGCAGTGTACATCAGTTTAGACTTCTGCCTACAGCGATAGCTGTTACAGCCAAAATTCTAGTTTAACTAGGTGTTGGGCTTGAAATTCCACATTTTAGAAATGCGGTATTAAGGTATCAGTGAAGCTGTTTTGAAGATAAGCTTGTTTCCTCTAACAGTTTTACAAGCTGCATTACACAAAAAACAGATACAGTACCCATTAACACTGTTTAAGCCGGAATATGAATGACTGAGAATCTGGATATGTTTCTGGTAGTTCAGGTCTATAAACTTTAAGTTGGACTGATCGATCATCAAGGAATGGCTACCTTCCCATCTTGCAACATTTTTTTCCTACTCTTTCACATTAAATGCCAGTGACATGTCATTCTAGTATGAAAAAAATACTATAGAAGATATGATTTACCACAGTCATAGACAATTGTACAAACACACAGGTAGGTTTTTGAAAGTAAAGTGTAATAAACAGCTCAACTGAAATTAAGATACTATGCTACTGCATTAATAGGATAAACAATAAGTCTAAAAGACACCAAGTTAAGATAGTGGTGAATTATTATATCACACCTTGTTAAGAGTTTAGATCACGTAAGTTTCGTTTAGATTTAACCCAGTTTATTTAATGACTTCCTCATCTCCCATAGCGAAAATGAAAGCATTTCAACAAACTAATTACTGATGTTGGAACACTGCAGTCACCATTAAATAAATAACTTCTCAATCGGCAGGTCTTATTAATATCTACAATTTGACAAGAATAGGTATTGTTTATTGAAAGGTTCGCGTGGTTTACGAGGATGGACTCGCCTATTGTGGCATAACAAAAACGCTGATTCATTAAAAGCTAACTGCAGTGAGTGAGGTGCGTTATTACTTCTACGTGTTTTCCCGATGGAACAGTCGACTATGTAAAATAAGTCGACAACGGCTAAGCTGTCTAAAAACCACGCTGGAAAACAGTAGCTTATATTTATATTCTGTTACCATTATCACTAAAGGTGTATTATTTTTCGCCACTCATCGGTGCGACAAAACTGGGAATGCGGTGACGGAGGCTGTCGGGATAGGTAAGCAAGCACTAATATTAACCTGTGTGCAAATGGCTTTTTCGATCGTTTAAGAATGTCCTAAACACAATCTGACCATAAATCTGGTCAAATTCGCTTGTCACGTACACCAGGACATAACCATATCGACGAGAACACAGGCCGCAAATTCTAGAATGTCTAGAGGCTCTCCACCAGGACCAATCTAATGCCTCATACAAAAGCAAACCAAAACCGACTCTTCAATCAGCATATTCTTAGGGCTGTGCTGGTAACTACGAGCACAAGGCAGCACAGGCAATTACACCGACTCTTCCTTCAACACCTTAAACGAGGTAAATAGCTGGACTCTGCTTGACAGTATCCCTACCTTCTGTCAAAAGATGACACTTCACTGCCCGTTTACAAGAGCACCTGTCATAAATGTAGGATCTATTCTACATACACATCGCGACCCATTACTTCCCAACCCATCTATTAAACATGTCATTAACAGTTCCGTGAATTAATTATATTAAGCTCATGCCTTTCGAGGCTAAGGTTGACAAGATAGGTGGCTAGCCATGCTGTTAAAGAAATTTAACACACTGACTGCCATTGCAGAGGCCCATTCATACAAAGCGAATTGCTACTCTTAACGGCGCTAAAACTAAGAAACTATAGATGAAGACATACAAAACGTCCAACTGGTACAAATGCTATAATCACTATTTAACTGTGCAAGGAAATTACCAAAACATAAATGTTTTCGGACCATTTATCTTGCCCGTACATGAGGCCTGTCGAGCTAACGCTAGCTAGCTAGCCTTCAGGTTAGCTTACTACACAGCGATATTAACTGGCCAAACTAGGCATACGCTCAAATAACTGATTTTCAACCTCATCATCCATATCCATACAAGTAGTTTATCAAAATCAGTATTTAGAATAGTTTAGCTGTGAGTTTAGCTGGCTAGCAATCAATGAGCTACACTCGGCAGTTCAATGGTTTCTCTTACCAATAATCCTTCTCTGTCCACCCTCAGTGTCAGCAAACCGCTCCTCGTGTGTATCAAACTTTGTCGATAACAACGAGGAATGTATTTCTTGCGAGTCTGAAAACTGAAGTTCAAAACCTCAACGGCCACCGCCTATGGACCGATGCTGTGTGAAAGTCTTGAAGCTATACTGTCGAGTCACGGTATCGCCAGCCCTATGTCCTGTCTTATTCGCGTTTCGGGTTTGCTGGCTAAAGCAGACGGAACAAAACCAAAATGGCAGCTAAGGCACAGGGGGCGGGGCAACGCTGAAATATTCAACAGGAAAAGGTTGTCCACAGTGTGCATGCAGGCAACAAGCTCGCTCATTGGCTTTCGGACAGGAAAATCAGGGAAACACCCGCCTTCGATATGGTAATTGTAACACGAGAGTGTGTTTGCCGGGATCTTTGTTGTAAATATTTCATAACGGTCTCGCTACAGAACTTTTCCTGAATGCATACTCACACCTCATTAACTGATTGATGCACAGACTTACACCCAGGACCTTAATGACACTCTACTACACTTTATTGCACGAATGCATGCATAAGAAAAGAGTAATTTGCAGCACACTCATTTACAGAGATAATTGGGTTTTGCATTCAGTCCTTATAGATGCACGTTGCCACATGTAGAAAAACCAACCCAATAAAACAGCTTGCCAGATCTACCATAAGGAATGGTCTTGGTTTAGCACTAATATGCACACAAACTCCAGAAAAAGCCCCAAACAAAAGAATATGCAAATGGAATAAAAGAAATAACAGCCAATTATACAGGTCGTGTATTGATTTCTAAATTGAACAACACTACTATTGCAATCAAGCTGTAACCTCCCCCTCCCAGAAGATGCTGCCTTGCAAGAGCATCTTCCATGCAACGTCAGTTGCTGATGGGAGAAATTGATGCAAGCTGCAATAATAAAAGGCGTTTTGAACAGTCATATGATGGGCTAAACGGTTTAAGCCAATTACATCTAATTGATAATATTTTTAAACAATCAGCACGGCTACACTTAAAGCCCTGCTGACTGAAATGCTCTTGCAGCAAAGGAGAACCACACGTTCACGTCTGCACTGTATGAATTCTGGCTGGAAGGTACGCCGCTATTTGACCGGCTACATACGCACTGACTCATCTGGGTCTGCTAAGCCAACAATTAGTCTCAGTGTGCTGGTGAAGAAGGCGAATGGCATGCCCCATGATTAACACTGCATTCAATCAAATTGCTATCGACATGAAGCGCAATTTTCACAGAAACCAAATACACGTCAAAAAGACACATTGCATTGCTGAATTTAGCACATCATAACACACACCTTACGTCGACTCTTCAAAACGAACCTCAGATAGAATGAGCAGCTGAATTAACTGTGCCACAAGTGAGGGAACGTTGGAGGTCAGGTTACTTAAAGTTCTACCTCTGATGCCAAGAACGTTGGTGAAAGGAGTGCCATGTAATCACAAAGGCCCAATTGGGCCTTTCATTTCAAAGTGCAGAAGCAGGGAAGCCGGGTCGAGGGTTCAAGCCTTGGTAGACCCAAGTAGCCTACAAAAACAACCCTTATAAGGGCCCGCAACAAGCATCGACCATGAACAATCATTGTACCCTGTGAACTGTCCGGCTACCTGCACTTTCTTCAGTCAACCACTCCGACACTGACCAGCGAGTGTCCATCGCCAGTGAGCGGGCTAGTATCAATCTACACAAGCTAACTAGTGAACAAGCCAGCTAGCGACCAATAATACGACGTCTGCTAGCAGACCCTGAAAATAGCCTTGCGAGCCACTTTGCGTTCTGGTGAGGAAACTGACAATGGTAGCCAATAGAATGCATTTAGCTAATGTTAACTCAAACTACAAACGCTTAACTAATAAAAAAGTTACACAATCTGTCAACGTTACCCAGTCACTAGTTTAAATCATAAACCAGGTAGCTAACGACCACCTCTTCTCGAACTGATCAAGTATGCCTGGCAAGCAGCTCAGCTCGAAAAGGTTAATTGACAAAGCTGTGAGGCAAATGCGAAGGGGTAGCTATGAAGCTAACAGGCTATATAGCTGTGGCGTTTGTACAGTTAGCAAGACAGATTCTTGGCATCAACTCTCCATGCTACCCTGAATTAGTTGAAAAGAATACCAGCTAGTTAGGCACCTAGCTAACGTTTATTAGGAGCTGGTGAAAGACGTATTGCTTAGCAAGCTAACGGTAGCTATCCAAACTACCGTCTTTGTATCTTTCAGTTTCTTTTACAGCAATTCTGCAGCTAGCTACGCATTTGACAGGCTAAACATTGAAACGTTGTCGTTAACATTTACGTTACAACGACTCAGGGTTTAACGTTATCTGCGTACTGCCTGGATTGTGAACACATGGTCTGTTGTCTTGCTATTGCCCCAAACCGACCAGTTGGGTTTATCAAACCGTAGCACAGCTAGTTGGTTAATCCAACTGGTGCGTTTTTTATTTAGAAAGAACAGAAAAAACATCATGTCCGTGTCGACTCGACTCGGATATACTCGCTAGCATTAGCTAGCTTGGCATAAGTATGCATAACTCACCACATCCGATATTACTCGGGCCTTTTCTTCGATACTGAAAACAAATGAACCTCGTCGGCAGAAACAAAAGCAAAATACTGACTTATTCAATCTTGTGATTAACTTTATCTGTGGAAGTGGCGGGAGCTCAGTGACTTTCCACTCAGGAGGGAAGAACTGGACGGCTGCCTGACCGGCTATTCCCGCACCGTTAACAGTACTTCTTCAGCAAATACTCTCCGCTTGGAGCTCGCAGCAGCAACATGTGCAGAGTTTTGAGTAGAGAACGCCTGAACACTTTTGAAATGTGGGAGGACTACAGGATCACATTTTACTGTTTTTCTAAAGAAATACAACAACCATGAGCGATGGAACAGAGAAAATTACAAATTTAATATATTTAAACTTACCAATAAAGTCTGACGATCATTTGCAAAAGTACCAGTCAAACTTTAGTTTTACAATACCCAAGCACCCCCAGATAATTTCCAGTGAGCCAGTCCAGAGTTTATATACCATCCTTTGTGCCGTTCGGGAAATGTAGGCAACATGGGGAAAATGATCAGTCAATGCAATCACAATGGAGCTGAATATGTATCTATGTATCTGGGACTCTACATGGTTTTGTTCCAGACCCTCATAAAGGAAATAACTGAATATATCGTATCATTCTACTAGGCTAATCTTTTTGCACCATTCGCTATATCCATCAAACAACATATGCATAATGCAAGCTGAATGGGTAGGTCTCTACCGTGAAACGAACACTGCCAAACAGGGATATGGTACGATGTGTTTTTCTGCAGGTTTACATAAAATAGCTGGGCTATGGCCTAGACCTACATTTTGTCTGAACATGGCAATTTTGTATAATTTGGGAAGATTTTGGAGATAGGAGATTGAGACAAATACGCCACGATGACGAAATAACCTACTATCTCAATAAGATTACCAAGGACTGCACAGAAGTGATTTCATTTAGATCAATCTTAATGCATGATAACCAAAATGGAAGCTTACAACCGGACAAAAGATTTGTGAATAAGTGATAGAAAAAAATAGTGACATCTGTTGACAACCAATAACACAACAAATAAATACAGTGTTGACTAAGAATTAAAATTTTATTTTAAGTCTAGAAGACAGTGCAGAGAGTTTAAACATTTCAAGGTCATATAACTGATATTGGAAGGAAACAAGCTCAGAACAAGTGTTTTATAAAAGTGTCACATATAGCCTGGGGGTAAAGTTTTCACCAGTGGGTGATACTGGACAAATAACAATACATTTTGTTCATTGCATAAAATCAACAATACAATGAAGAAAGAAATCAAACTTTACATAGCAGAATTTGTAGGTGAGTGGAACAAAAAACGGTAAACGGTATAGCAAAGCCTCTGACTACAGAAAGGTAATCCACAGTAATAAATACATTTTACCAGGTGAGCATGACAGCATTAATCCTTGCAAGTTTTGAACATGCAACACATTTATAATAAGATATACAAGATAAATTATGTTAGATATATATGAAACATGGGTTCCTTATTCACAAAGTATTTACAGGAAATATTATTTACTCAGATTAGGCTACTTTCCTTGTGTACAGTTTGTTTAGCTATAATTTCAAATTTTGCAATAATATGGTAAGAGTACACATATTTGAAATATACAGCAACTTAACTTGTGGTGAAATGGCAAATTTGAAATTTAACAGTGGCACAGGCATCCATCCATTTTAAGTTTAAAACAAAAAATATCAAAGATTAAGGAAGGGCCTGGCATGAGTCATGATTTTAGTTTACAAAATTGGCAGGATTCTAGAGGAGAAATTACACGAACAAAGAAATAATGCTTTGAAAAAATATTCATCACATCGACAACAAACTGGATCTGCATCCCTGAGGCTGAGGTGTCCTACGCAGGGTTGGATGATGTGCTGTGTAGATGATTAATTGTGCCATGGCCTTACAGTCTGAAAAACTCTACGTGTCTAACAAATCCCTCCAGAATTTTTTAAAATCTCATTTGCCAACATTACTCATTCTTCGGACCTTTTTAGTTTATGTTACACCATGTGCAGCAAGGGCTGACTGAAAAACAACTCAGTGCTGACTGAAGAAGATCTGAATATGATGTCTGTGAATACCCAGTAGTGGTGACTATTTCTCAGTTGTGCAGCTCAATGAATAGGTCTTGGACAGTGTATTTATGTAATTGACCAAATAAACAGCTTTATAAGCCTCTTCCAGGAAACCCTCCTTGTGGTGACTGGCCAGACCTCGTGGTGGTTCTCTGTCCATCTCTGCCATCTTGCTCTGGGACTGGATGTGTGTAGGCCTGCATGTGGGTGGGTGGGGTAGGAGGCGGGTATGAGGGTGGAGGAATGGTCAGGTGTGGCAGGTTGGGTAGAGGTGGGCGTGGAGTGGTGGGGAGGGGTGGTGGGGTGGAGTGGTGGTACGAGCGTGGGCGAACTGAGGGGGAAGACTGGGCACTTTTGGCCCTGGGGAGGGTCTCAGGGCAGTCGCTGATCTGTTCCAGGAGGGAGGGCATGTCCCCCTCGATCTTCTCCAACACGGCGGCCATTTGCTTTTCAATCTGCTCAATCACACTGTCCATCTGCCAGTCGGCACTTGCACTGCCACATGGATCCAAAGTGCTGTACACACCCCCTCTACCAGAGTAAGGGGAGCAATACGAGCTTGCATAACCTGAGGCTCCACCGCCAAGCTCCTGGCTATACAATGGCTTGTGCCGTCCTAAACTGGATGTACCCATCCCCAAGTAGGGACACTGAAGCTGTGTTGCCTGCACCATGGCATCAGTGGATCTACTACCTACCCCCTGATCCCTGGTCAGAGGCCCTGCTTCTGCTATTGCCGCTACCACCACAGACCTCTCTGCCACTGCTTCTGGAACCTGGGTTTGGCACCAGCTATCCGGGGACATCTCTTGCTTCTTTCCTGCATCCGCCTTTACCTCCTGTTGCGATTCTTGTTCTTTGTCGGTGACCGTTGCTTTTGTCTTAACAGCCGGCTCAGGACCTGGGTCCATGGAGAGGTTGGCTGCCATTTTGCGGCGGGTCAGGGTGTCGGGGGAGGAAGCTGGTTTCTTCTTCTCTAAAGTACCTGGCGACAGAGTGTCCTGCTGCGGCGAGACTCTTGCTCCGGTGGATTCTGGGATCATGGTGGGTTCAGGTGTGGTGGCAGGTGTCTTGTTCACCTCTCCAGGTACTTTGTCTTGCCCTAAATTGGCAGCCATCTTACGAGTGCACTCCCCTACTCCTCTCCTAGATGCTCTGTCTGGCTCCTCAGTCGGCGATTTCACAGAGGGGACCGGCTGGGCCACCGGCTCTACTGTGGCTGAGGGTGAAATGCCCACTGAAGGTGAGACTGGTATCAAGCCCAGTCTGCTGGTGGTCTGTTGGTCTGTGTTTTCATCCCCTGCACCTCCAAGGGTGTCCTCCTCCTCCTCATCCTCTGGATCGTCCAGAGGCCTGCTCTCCACGGTGACGCTCACTGTGGGCACGCTCATCAGATCGGTGTCGGGGCTCTCCCCGTCCGGGCTGCTGTCCAGCACCGCGTCCGTCATGTCGTCTGCCGTCGCGTCGGAGGTCCCCATTTCGGAGTTACGCAGCCGCTGCATGAAGGTGGTCACACGGATCGCTTTCTAGAAGACGCGCACAACCACACAGGGAAACACACACACAGTACACACAGTGAAGACAGACAGTGAAGTAATGGAGACACATAGAAACACATGGAGAGATATGTGTTACTGATCTTTTTTTCTTTCAGAAGATAGTTGTCATCTACTGAATTTATAAAACTGTTATTACAAGACAATGCAGTGCGTATTTTCGAACAGCATACTAAAAAGAGATGGTATGGTTATACAATAACTAAAAACTAAACGCACAAATGACTTCTTGTTAAAGTTACCCCTTTTAAGCTGAAATGTGATTAGTTGCATAAATCTTATCCGACATTAATGGGTGTACAGAGATGGAGCTGATCTAAGAGGCCCATGCATGGACAGGTCACTATGCCTGTGTCTATACTGTCTTATGTCAACTCCAGCAGAAGACCAGCAGAAATAACAAACCAAACAAGAAAATAAACATCAGTTTGTCCATTTTTTTTGTATCTCTCTACCTCTATCTCCAAAAACATACACACACACACACACACACACACACACACACACACACACACACACACACATACACACACACCCACAAACACACACACCAAAAAAACACACACACCAAAACACACACAAACACGCACACACATACAAACACACACACACACAAAAAAAAAACACACACACACACACACCAAAACACACACACAAATACCACTCCATTGTGCATTATATCTCAGATTGAAAAGGGTCAGGAAAACAGGTTAAGCTTGAGGAGAGCATGGATGCGTATGGATCAGCGGTCATGGTCATGGCCAGACGGGCTGTTATGGCTGTTGGGGCAGACAGGGGCAGCTAAGCGGTGGGCTTTTGTGAAGACAGCCGGAGGCTAGAACAAGGAGACACTCTTTTCCACAACACGACTTGACCAGGTGAGCTCTATGCGACCAGCCTTTACACTGCACATTGACTTCATGGGTAGTATGTTTGCACAGAGGTTTTGGTGGTCAAGTCTAATGTTTAGGATATATTTTTGTGAGAAAAGTCGTGTCTGGCTCCGTACTGTCTCACAGAGAACCACTGTACCTTAATTTCCTGGATGACACATGCAAGGGGAGAGGAGAGCATCACAATACGGTCATCATCATTGTCATCGTCATCATCACCACCATCATCATCATCACCATCACCATCACCATCATCATCATCATCATCATCATATACATCAACATTATTACTAACACATACAATATTATTTGAAAGTAGACAATGGCACACTGAATACACTTTTTACTACATGATATTAAGGTTACAATGTCACATATAGATAAGACATACAGTACATGTACACATGTAACAATGTATTTATGTTTGTATGCTATATCTATATCAAATGTTTTGCTTTTAACCACTATACTTTTTCTTACCCTCCACTTGGCCTTGGCAAAGTTCTTCTCAAACTGGGCACATACTCCAGCTTTTAGGTTTTTCTCCGAAGCTCCATTGCCAGCAATCCTTTCATGGAAAGAAAACATCAGACTGAGCCAGAGTTTTTTTTTTCTTCAGGACTAAGGGGGTATTTTCACTTAAAAGCGTGTCTCTCTGTGAAAGTGTGTGCATTGTGTTCTTACCATTCGTGCCATAAGGCATCCTGAGCTGTTATCCTCAACATCTGGTCAGTGTCCATCAATCTGCACACCAGCTCTTTGGCTGAAGCAAACAAACCATAAAAAACGCAAGATCAGAGGAAAAATGATTAGTAAAAGTGTCTGTAAAGGCTATCGTATCCTCTGCTAAAAGTTGAAGCCATGTGATGGATATATATTAGAGGGCCCCCCTGTGGTCAACTGGTGTACCTGCAGGAGATATGTCATCCCAGTACGGTGAGTCGAACTCAAAATCTCCAGCCACAATCCGGCAGAAGATGATGCGATTGTGCAGGTCTGTGTTCTCCTCCTCGGTTTCATCATAGAAGGGGGGGTTTCCAGACAACCTGGTCATTTTGCAAATACAAGAAGGTCAACGGAGAAGGTGTGTGGCAAAGAGGAACTTTCTATTGTGAAAAAAGAGAATTGACACAACAGACACAGAACTGATGCCATGTGTCCATTGTCATGTTCTTCCAGTGAAAAAAAAACAACCTTGCAAAAACAAAGTGCTAAAAAAAGAGTACCTGCAATGACAGTGGCACATAATAACCACACCAAATCCTTTTAGTGAATTAAAGAAAATAATGATATAATAACAGAATTCAAGATTTGAAAAGAGGAGAGAAGGTGTTTAGGACAAGTCGCAGTGGCACTTACAGTATGTACATAATGACTCCGATGGCCCAACAGTCAACTGGCCTTCCGTACCTGTGACGTGCCACCACCTCGGGGGCTTAAAACAGAGAACATGGCGGCATGAACACAGAGGGCTAACACAGCCCAGACTTGTTTTATAACACCTCTCTGAAGGATTATGTTACATCTAACCTCTCTCTCTTAACACAGAGAGAGGACATTTTTTACAAAGGTGGGTCATCAAGGCCTCCAGATTCTAATGTGGGGCAAAAATCTGACTTCAGAAAGTAATAATCCCGCCACATATTTGACTCAAGCATTTTCTGGACCAGCTGATCCTATGAGCACACAAATCATCAGACAGGTGGGTTGGCTAACTAGTTGAGTTGCCTTTTAAGTGCACAGGCAGAGGAAGTATATGGCAGGGTTTTTACTTTCTGAAGCCAGGATGTCCACCTCTGGCCATTATTCAGCACACACACACACACACACACACACACACACACACACA
>CM059270.1:24702354-24704854 GCA_030347295.1 Setipinna tenuifilis | reverse complement strand
ATTTCCTCTGAGTAATCTTCATTATGACTTTGGATGACACAATAGGACCACATCAGGCACAAAGGTGATTCATTACATGGGGCTCTGAAGCTCTAATACTCCCCTGTCAGGGTGGCTGGATGGCGGGTTGGGGTTGGTGGGGGTGGGGGTGGAGGTGGACGGAAGAGCGGACTTACGCTTTGAGGACCTGCCCGATCTCGTATTTGTCGGTGATGTCCGTGGGGCTGTTGTAGGTCCGCCCGTCCCGCAGGGCAAGGCACCCAAAGGGCATGGCAGCATCCACCTGTCGACAAAAAACAAATCGTGCCAACGGCACAGAGACAATGCTGAGTAAACGCCCGTGTCGGGTTCCACACAGAGAGAACGGGAGCCATTCCTGATAAGTCGTCCTGAAATGAAGAACCACAAACCCACAAAAAAAAACCAAATATGCCCTCCAAAACAATATTACAAAGTGTCGAACAATGTCTATTATTGAAAAAAGACCTACTCGTATTCTCCTCATCATTCCCCTAATTGGCAAACTTGTCGTGAGAGAGAGCAAGTCAGGCAGAGAGTGACTCCAAAGTGCTCTTATCCATTAGTGACCAGCATATTGCTCCCTCCATCTGGCTAATAGCGTCGAGGCGCTACCGCTACCGCGGCTGCTGATGCTAACAAACGCAGAAACATTACCCAAATGTCAGTATAATGCACTGCACTGAGGGAGACTCTAACGACCTCTACATCATTCCCGTCATTCAGATGTACTGCAGCCACACTAATCTGTCTGATGGGAGGGAGGGGGAGGGTGGCGTTGGGGTGGAGGGGGTGTGAAGGGATGGAGGGATGGAGGGAGGGCAAGAGAGGAGGAAGAGGAGGTGGAATGAAACCAAATACAAAACCCAAGGACTGAGGGCACCGATGAGGAAGGAAGCGGCAGGGAAAACAGAATCCGCATGATCTCCAGGGAGAAGGTGGGGTGGGGGGTGGGGTGGTGGTGGTGGTGGTGGTGGTGGTGGGGGGTATAGTCAAGCCTGCTGTGAACCCTGTGCTGCCACTGGCTGTGTAATCTGGCTCCTGCCCCTAATCCCTAATCTCACATAGATCCACAAGAGGAGAGAGAGATGGGGAGGGGAGGACGGGGTGGGGCAGGGTGGAGGGGGGTTGGGGTTCCGATGCTGATGCTGTGTTGGGTGGAGACAGGCAGAGAGAATAGCTGCTCAGCAGGGGTGGGTGGGGTTTTGAGAGGGGGGGTGGTGGGGGGTGGTGGAGAATGGGTAAAATGATGATGATGGGAAGGGCCAGAGAGAGGGAGAGATAACCCTTTGAAATAATGTTATGTAACCACAGTTTCACAGAGCTGAGAGAATAAAGGATCATTGCTGTGCAAGGGTTTATGGGAGTTTAGACAAGTGGCCACTGGGGTCTGGCTACTCATGTATTTTTGAGACATAACAACAACTTGTTTTTGTTTCTTTGCTTGATGGCCTTTAAAGTTTAAAAAACTCATCAGACAGACTGCTTCTTGTTTACATAGTGCACTGTGACTGAAGTCTCCTGAGTGTGGCTGGACAACCGTGTTTCCATGGAGAGTGCCGCGGCAACTAACGACAGACTGACCCCTTGTGCTGATCCAAAAAGTACATGTGTGGACAACAGCTCTAAAAGGAGACGGGGGATAAAAAAGGAAACACAGCAAAACCAAAAAAAAAAAATTGAAATCTCATATTTCTCAAACAAGACCAGACATGTTTTCACATCATTCACTCAGCCTGGCAAGTGCTGTGTCACAGGGGTGGTGTGAGTCGAGCAAGCAAGTGGAGACTACGGAAGAATGAAAACATCCACAGCCCAAATGAGGCCTTTGGCTGCTCCTGCCTGCGTCATGGCCTTTGTGCGTTACAGGGAGCAGCTGAGCGGTGTTGACATGGGGCTCATTCACACTCACACTCACACAGGCCCAGATGCTGGGAATGGACCAAAGGTATGAGAAGCCCCTCCGGACGCCAGCCCAGCGTGCATTGCATGCCAGCAACGTGTGTGCCAGCGCATCAAGAGGCAACACATGCACACACAGACCGAAATAGACACGAGCATATACACACATACACAGAAGCATATGTGCACAAATGTGCAAACTCACACACACACACATAAATATTCACACACACATAAACACATAATTATGCACACACACATACACACACACACACACACACACACACACACACACACACATTCACACACTCACACACACACACACACACACACACACACACACACCAACATGCTTGCGAGGACAGGCCCTGCCTTGTGCTGTCCCTGTTGTGTGACATGCGTGTGATGACATGATATGACGGCTGATTGGAGCTGGCAGCGACACTCATTAGTGTGTGGCACGGCAGCATGGAAGCATGGCACTACACTACACAGCGCAACACTGCGCTACACAACACAACACAGCACAGTGCAGCACAACACAACACAGTACTGCACTACACTACACAGCACTGCACTA
>CM059270.1:24682354-24694854 GCA_030347295.1 Setipinna tenuifilis | reverse complement strand
CACCATTATGTAGGCAGGCAATTTTCTCTGTATTTCAGATAGATGTGTATATATTACGAGCGCTTGTGTCATCGATCATAAGAAAATATAATCTTTGTCACATAGCGTGTCTGTGAGCAGGGTCTCAGGAGGGTAGCAGGCAACCCAGAAATTAAACCCACACATACTCCAGTGGCATACATTAAGTCAGATTAAAGGATTATATTGTAAATGCTATGTGGGAGTGTGTGTGTGTGTGTGTGTGTGTGTATGTGTGTGTGTGTGTGTGTGTGTTGGGGGGGGCGTTAAGTATTTTCTTGATTCACAGAATAATTTCAATCGTTTCTTGCATGAATCTCTTCACCCCACAATGGCCCCCTGTAAAAGGTTACCTTTTGGCAGTCTCATCGGCGATGATTCACTTTGTTAAAGCGAGTCCATTATTTTCAGTGCACAACTTAACATTTACAATGTGCACAGTTTCCGAGCCAGGAAAAAAGTCCCAGGGTTAACTACACAGGGCTCTACGGGGGGAGAGAGGGATTTTTTGCAGTTGAGGAGAGCACAAGGCGCAGGTGCTGAACTGGCTTAGGGCCAAACCATCCGTGGCATGCTAGCCCAGTTCTATGGGGCCAGAACCAGGAAGAGGGGAGAGGGGAGAGGGAAATCGTGCCCGGGGAGAGCGAACAGGGAAGCTCAGATGGCATGCCGCCATGTAAGGTCCCAACCGCCCACACCCCCCCTCTACCACCCCCCACCGCCCCTCCACCCCCTTCACACACACACACACACACACACACACACACACACACAAAGGAGTGTGTCTGGCACGTACATGGTTGTGTAATATGCCCTTAGCACTCCAAGGTCCTCCTTCCCTTCCCTTCCTTCTCACGGATGTGGGGGGAGAAGTGTCAGAAAGCAAACTGTGCTTTTAGCACTCAAACTCATCTCCTTTCCCTCTGGATTTGAAACGGTGATGAATGTATGCCTGTCACTTCACTGACATGGCAAAGGAACCCATCATAAAAAAATGTGGAATTATCACTTCATAATTTCTCTAAGACCTGTAAGATCTTATTAACAAGTTTCTAAAGTATCTATGGTGTAGGATTGAGTAATTGAGTATTGAGAAAGGCAGCTAACCCCACACTGCTCCAGGGAATGTAACTGAAACAGTGTAAATATCTGTAATAAGAGTGTAATGTAATAATAATAATAATAATAATGTAAAAGGCGTCTGCAGAGAGATAAAAGGCAAAATCACCACAAAACTGTAGCTGCCTGTTGATCACTGTGCAGGATGCTGTGCAGGTTCATCAGAGGTGGATGTCCTCAGAGCCTCACCATGCAACCGTGAGAGACTCTTACACAACGGTTGAGTTGAAGCGGGATTTTGTCAAATCAAAAGTTAGTTATTTCCTCTAATCCCCTTATTAAAGGATGAAGATAAACAAATTACATAGTCTAGTCATATGCTGTACAACGAACAGCAAGCTCCACAATCACTTTCTCATTTGGGCTTAAAACGTACAACACCCCCCCCCCCCCCCCCCCCTGGGTCCATCCATAAGCGGTTCTGTTTGCTATAATGAGTTGTCATTAATGTATCTTGTCTGTGTTCCTGACATTTCATACAAAGAAGTAGGTACGATTTGGTTTTACAATTGCATGCTTCAGGTCCTTGTCTATTGTGAATGGAGCAGTCATTTAGATAACAACAGCGATTGACCTCGAACTGGGCAGATGTGTCCTTAGCCTTCTAATCCACCACTCCACACTCCTCTGCTGCGCCCACACCTCTCTGCTTCATCATCGGAGTGTGTTTATCCTGTTCCCTGATGGGAAGCCAAAGGTGTTATAATCGGTTATGTGTGTGTGTGTGTGTGTGTGTGTATGTGTGGGTGTGTGTGAATGTGTGTGTGTGCGCATGTGTGTGTGCGTGTACGTGCTCACTTACAAAACTTTGAAACTATTGGCTCTGATTTACTTCAGTTAAAAACAAAAACACAAGGTCTATGTACATGGTCATCTGTATATAACTCAGGGGGAGCCCAAATATGGCAGTCTTTTTGCCATATTTGCCTATATTGCATAACAAGCTCAAAGTTCAGAGTCTGCAAGCACCTGACTGCTGTTGTTTACAGTGTACAGTGGCCCTGTTTTCTCCCTTACGGGACCCCAGGTGTGGCCGTTCACATCACACTGAACCTAAACCTGAACCTGGCCTCCAGGTGCACCACCTCCAGTGTAGCAGCACTGAATCGGCTCAGCTGAGTCTACTGTACCACTGTGTGTGGCGTGTAACACAATTACACTTTACTTTACTTGGTATGTGTGTCTGTGTCAGAGTTGTATAAAGTAGAAGTAGAAGTACTGTTTTGGATGTAATTACAACACAAGTAGTACGGTACTACGCAGTTGCAACTGCATAATACCATACTACCAGTGTTGTAATTACATCCAAAACAGTACTTCTACTTCTACTTTATACAACTCTGGTCTGTGTGATATTCTGCATTAAACTGGTTTGAAAATTTCCAAGTGTCTTTGCGAATTACATTGATTTCAAATGTATTTTATTCATGTGCTGCGTAAACCAATTTATATTACCCCAAGGCTCTTCACAGAGCAGCAGAGTCTGAATCTTCGAGCACTAAGATGACAAGGATGAAGAATCAGTTTTGACAGAAAGGGACCTTGAGCAGAATCTCAGCTCAGAAGTGGCTAGGAAGAGCTATGGGGCTAATGCAAAACGTTCACTTTTCACTGTATAGTGCACTTTGAAGTGAAACAAGATACTATAGATAAAGCACTATACGGCGAACAAGTAAATATTTTAGCCAAAGCCATACACAGAGATGGAAACAATGGGTGGGTGGGTGGGTGGGGGTGGAGGAGTGGAAGGGCGTAATAAACAAACAGCCATCATTATACTCCAGGAACCCCACTATATATCAGGTACCACCAGAGTTTAAGTAAGAGATAACAGCCGGCGAGCTGTGCATTAGACGAAAATTAATCAACGCTGGCAGAGCCAAATAACTTTCCAACGCGAAGCATAATATCCATAATATACAGTCTATGCATGGAACGGTGCTTAAACTGTATGTCACAATTTTAGAACTGCTTTCCATAGTTGAGTGGTCCGATGGAATTAATGCATACCCCAACAGCCAATCAGAAAACAGTCTCCAAACAATCACAACAATACAATAAACAATAGAAACAATCACAAAGCATTCTACTTGACTGGGCCATAAATTGAGCCGGAGACCTCTGAAGCTCAGCTATGCTCTCTCACCTCAGCAACACTCCAGGGACATATCGACCACCGTGAGTAAAGCCCTTGAGTAAAGAAGAGCTCCCCCTCCTTACAAAAGCCAATTTAACCACTTGGTACCACTGTCTTCATTTATCAAATAATCGTTACAAAGGCAAGAAGAGGGCTATCGAAACAACAAGGTGATGTAGCTTCAAGGTCACAAGTGCACATTTTTTTCAATCCATCCTCAGATGTTCGATTTACTCGTGCAGCAACAGAAATATTGGCCATACACACAGTCTGAATAAAACCACTCCATACAACAACACATCCTACTGCATATGCATCAAACAAACTCCCTTTTGGGTTCTTACACTTGGGCAACCTTATCACGGGGCACTGGAGAAATCGCTTTGACGTCTGACAGATCCAGAGCGACAAACCAGCATCAAATGTCCACTGAACTTGAATTAGATAGTTAGACCAAAGGACAGGATCAAAAGGAACTGTTTATGGCTCCCCATTGAGAGAAATACACACACACACACACACACACACACACACACACACAAACACACACACAGACACACATACGCACACATGCATACCCTCATACACACACACACACACACACACACACACACACACACACACACACACGGTTTATCTGTTTCATGATACTTTAGATTAGATAGCATCTGTTAAATTCTGTGAAAGACACAAAAGACACACACACAGAGTGAACATACACAAATTCAAATGCTGTTAGAGACAGAAACACACAATACAGCATATACGGTACTATGGTGTGATTATCCTCCCTTCAACCTTGTACTGAACTCTTTCTCTCTCTCTCTCTCTCTCTCTCTCACCCACACACACACACACACTTTCCTGTAAAAGGGCATGAAAACACACACACTCACGCACACACACACACACACACACACACACACACACACACACACACACACACACACACACACACACACACAAATACACACACGCACACACACACAGTCAAACCCCTCTGGTGCGTTCACTTTTTTAGCAGCTGTGACGCTAAATCAACATCTCCTCTCCATCCGTCTCCTCTGCCAGCCCTTATTCCACTCTTTTCATTTAATATTAAAACGCCTCATTACCAAGGCAATGATTTTTTTAAGAGGCCCAACATGATTTGGATATCCCTCATCTAAAACCATTTCCAAGTCATTTCAATTGCTTTCGGGAAACTGGTTTTGATCTCTTTTTCCTATCTATTGTTCAATCACTGTGTGCATTTGCATGTGTGGTGCACACACACACACACACACACACACACACACAGGGAATAATGGCCCATTTTATTCTTTGTGTAGCCTGACAGAATGGATCATGAATTTATCTGAGCCTAAATAACTTAGACAGGTCATTTTAAGTACATAAATGCAATTTCACACATCAGTTTTTTTTTCACCTGCACAGAAGCTTTAAGGACACCTTAAAAACTTTCAGAATTATGAGTAACTTGAACACCTTGCTCTTTGTAATGCAAGTTCATGGGTTATACATGAATAACAGGGCAACCACATAAATAAACAAAACCAGATTTTGAATCACTTTATTAGAAATCCATAGCACACTCCTAATGCCATTCAATACTTTTATATTTTCAGAAGAGGATTGATTAAGGCAATTGTGGTGTCATGGAACCTTGACCGTAATGGATTGATTGTTATGCTGTTGGTTTGAGTCCAGTGTTGAGAGAATGGTTAATACAGAATGTTTTGAAATGATTTTTATTTGCTGTGCAAATATACAAATACAGTCTTTACTTCAAGTTTGGTTTATGTAGCCACTTGTTTATTTTTAGCATAACGTGTTTAAAACGTGTATACATACAACAAACGTGTTCTACATACATACATACAATATTCATGGGGATGTTGTAGAAGCCTAAAAACAAGCGTTTCCATTTTGCACTCATAATTGCGAAGGTCTCAGAAGCCACATGAAAGCAGATGTTGCGAGCTATTAAGTAGCTCCAACATTACACCACATGCTGTATCTTAACGCTTATAATCAATTTGACACAGCTCGTGTCTACTGGGAAACAAGACCCACTCCTAACTCCTAACAAGGGACCTCCTTGAAAGCCCAGCTAGAGCCCTGTGATCTGTGATCGCTCCGCTTGCCCCCACTAGACTACACTCCAGCTTAAATGTAAAGAGGAGCTATACTGCTGTGCCGTATTTATATATGTAGGTCAGGCAAGCAGGGATCCTTGGTGTCTAATTTAATTGCTACTGTTACTACTGCTGCTGTCATATCCATCAATGTTTTGCCTGGAGATAACAGGTTTTACGTCTACAAGTGATTTAGAAATTAACCATGCCATATTTAGACACAATCTGCAATGACATGCGAAAAGAGCATATATGTGTTGTTAAGAAAGAGGGTGTGTGTGTGTGTGTGTGTGTGTGTGTGTGTGTGTGTGTGGTGTGTGTGTGTGCGTGCACTAATGAGAAATAGGTCAGTAAGGCTCTGGGGAGTGAGATCGATGAGAGAAAGCGAGAAAAAGCAAGAGATGGAAAGAAAGAGAGAGAGAGAGAGAGAGAAAAAAAAGCAAAAGAGAGAGAGAGAGAAAGATTGAAAAAAGGAGAAAGACTCCCAAACCGTCAGTCAGTCTGTGGTAAACTGACAGCATAGGTGAGAAAAACACTCTGAGCTCTGAGTGCTGCGTTGGGATGGATGCTGGCAGATGGCGATGGCTCTACCCTGACCCCTCTCTAGGTGAGCAGGACTTTCTGGGATTAGCCATGGAAAAAAGAATGCCCACGATGATGACAAATAAGAGGGCACTCAGTGAAATGTTCGATTGGACTTCCAAGTATACCTTCCTTTCCTTCCTGGAACCGAGGAGAAATGTCTCAGTCCATCATAAATAAATCTATTTTAGCCACATTGCCGTGATTAAACGGTATGACAACATATTTAGATTTTTATCACGCCGTGTCTGCTTCGGTGTGGGTTTAAGTTTATTTGACATGCAGTCTAGGCTCCACAGAAGCTGTGAAATATTCAGACCCATCATATGGGAATTCACTTCAAATGCAAATCTGCTGCAGAAGTGTGACAAGGCTCCGTGTGTCAGCAGCCGGTGAGTGGAGCATCAGCACTGTTGCACTCTATTAGCCTGGCCATAAAACCAGCTCATCGTAACTACACTGCATTTCGTACAGAGGGTCTGGCTGTCCTGTATTGAGAAACGTTTTCGTCCTGGAGGTATAGACTCTGCTGAAGTTTAAAACTTTTTTTTAAAGGACCTGCCTTTACCCACTCGCTAATGTCTGGTCATGACGTGTACAATTAGCCTAGCTATAAATCTGCCTGCACGCTACAATTCAAATGTAGGGCACAAAGTTGACGTCATTGCTCACGAACACTCTCTCTGTTCGCTAATTGGAATGGTAAAGACACCACTGAAGTCAACCATGTCAATTAAATGAAACCTAGACTACCACTGTAGGGAGATGATAGTCGATGGAAAGTGCGTAGGCAGGCTTTAGCTAGGCTAGCACGTCATCACTGAGAAGCGAAAATCATGTGCAAAGTGGATATGTTGCTGAAAGGCAGTGTTAGCTAATACTAAAACCACAGCAGAATAGGATAACCAAAAGGCTGAAAGATGTGGATGTGGTCAATGATATTAAATAAATAACTGAAATCTTATCAGATGCCCCAAAGGCTTCATTTGTATTGAACAGAGGTTGTACTGAGAAGCTGAAGCAACAGTCTGCATCTTTCTTGTAATCTCTCTGTTTCTTACACTCTCTGACTGTCTTAAACTGTTTTGTATTTCATTTTTCTCTCTAAATCTCTCTGTTTCTTACACTGTCTGACTGTCTCAAACTGTTTTGTATTTCATTTTCCCCCTCCATAATGAAGACAAGAGGGTTAATGTGAGGACTGAGGGGGTTAATGTGAGCAGTGAGGATTTTTGGTGGCTGACGGCGTGACGGGCACAGCCGCCCCTTCGGGCCCTCAGACGAGCTGGAGAGGTTTCTGAAACACACAGTCCCTGGCTGAAGCCCAAGGCACTCCAGACCCCCCCCCCCCTCTCTCTCTAATCAGAAGCCTTCCAGGTGGGTGGGTGGGGTTCTACTCTCTTCTCCCTCCATTTAATCATTTAATACTCCTTTTCCTCCATTACACTCACACAAACACACATGCACACATGCACGCACGCATGCACCCACGCACACACACTCTAGCTCTACTGCCACCACCACCACCACCCTTTTCACCAGAGACCCTAAACACAACAAACTAATTATTTACTCAACTCCAGCTATTAAATCACTCTCCCACAATCCTTAAGCTGTGGGATGCAGGAGTCACAGAGAGAGAAAGCTTGAGACAAACAATCCTGAGAGTTTGACACAGACTAAATGGCAGAAATCAACCAGGTTTGAATGGTGTTTTTTGAGAGCTTTAAGGAGTGGATGAACTGCAATGATTCAAGGCCTTCGTAGCACAAGCCTTGGCCTTCTCTCGAATGATCACTGGAGGGGATGGGGAGAGACATCGAGGTGAACACGACAAAGCATAGGAAAGTCAGTCAAAAAGAAGCAGAGTGCAGTGAAAGACAGAAAGAGAGAGTGGAGGAGAGTGACAGAGAAAGGGAAAGAGAGAGAAAAAGACTAGACAACCCTGAAGAGTCTGAAATATTCAGTGGTAAAATCCTCTCTCCCCAGACACCGGGGATTGGGGAAGAGATAATGCTGGTCAAACTACAGAACTACAGAACACCTCAGCTCCATTTCCCACTCCTGCTACTCACAGACACGTATTACCAGGAAGATTTGACATAATGAGAATAGATACCATAGGCTGTCTCTGTCTCAGAGGATTTTACCTGGATGACGAATTCAATAGAGAAGTCGAGGTCTGTATGTATAACGTGACACAACTCATACGTGACAAATGACCTTGAGCGGGAAACTTGGCAGGTTAATGAACCTGATGCTCTTTTATTTAGCCGCTCACAGTCCGCCTGGCTCTGCCTGCAATCTCTTCCCGCCGCAAGAAACGGCAAGAAATCAAATGCTCGATTCCTCTGGCAATTGCGAATGCACCCAGCTGGCCTCTTAGTATGTCATTTGGAAGATGTGTAATTTTCGCCAGCTCTACCCCCGAAACTGTGCCAAAAATCCCAAGTCGTCGAAAAAAAGCCCTGGGCTGCCTAAGA
The DNA here is from genome assembly GCA_030347295.1 of Setipinna tenuifilis. Lineage (NCBI taxonomy): Eukaryota > Metazoa > Chordata > Actinopteri > Clupeiformes > Engraulidae > Setipinna > Setipinna tenuifilis. Next base: position 24,686,377 of record CM059270.1, on the reverse strand, counting down.
TATTGTTCCTACCCGACGTTAACGTTTCCACTAGCCCATGCAACAGGGCGGGCATTTTGGAGTCGGCACGGCACGGTGGAACTCGACAGTGGGGTGCCCACATTTACGGCCTCGCGGTCGGAGGGTGAGAACAGCTTTATCACCCCCTCCTCCTCCTTGGGCTTGTGCCAGTGCATGCCGGCACGAGCGAGCCAGGCGTGCCAGTGCATGCCAAGGCTCCCTTCGCTTTCCTTTCCCACCAAAATCTCGAGGCTTCAGCGGATTAAAAGTCCAATTTTAGAGCCTGGCATGACTGAAAATGACTGTAATACAGGTGTGATTCAGTAATTACTGAGTGACTATGCTTTTTGACACCTGAAACATTGACACCTATGCAGCAGACAGTGTTTTAAAGGGACACGAGAAAAAAAAAAAAAGAACAAAAAATGGTGAACCTTGATCAGACAAGTTAACACACCTAACAGTGGGAACATTCATTGTGTTTTCACTCCCTTGCATCAGTTATGTCCATTCCTGCTAATTTGGCTCAAGAACAATGAACAGAACTGGTCACATTTGGGCCAGCACCATTAGAGTATTCATGTAAACCTTTTTTCAAATGGTCAACCTGTGCATTAAAATGGAAGACAGAAACCTGTTCATTGGATTTAATCCCCCCCCCCCCCCCCCCCCACCCAGTTCCAGCTCATTCAGCTGGATGCACATTGAAACCCATAAAATACATACACGCGCACATTCAGCAGCGGCTGTGTTAAGACCTCTGTGGCACATGGCCTGTGGTGAGCGCTGTGTCTTTATGGGCAGAGATAGATGAGAGATAGATAGATAGTGGCAGTGAATGGGGAGCTGCTCTGGGACACATACAGGTGCTGCTGCAGGAAGACTTTAATGGTGTGGCCATAACACCACCTGGCTCTGCCTCTGCCTGTGTGTGTGTGTGTGTGTGTGTGTGTCTGTGTGTGTGTGACGGCTGAAATGGAACAGCAGAAAATAGACCACTTTACACTTACACACACACAACATACACATACAGATGCACACACGTCTACACCGACACACACACACACAAACACACACAATGACGCACTATATACAGACACACACATACACACACCTAACACACAGCATGTACACATATGCACATACACACCTATGCAGACCTACACACACACACACACACACACACACACACACATACACATACACATACTTTCTAACACACACATACACACACATATAAACACACACATACCTGCACATACACATGTACCCACACACACACACACACACACATCACATGCATCATGCACACACACACACACACACACACAGATACACACACACATCACATGCATCATGCATATATTTGGGCTGGTTCGTGGCAGGGTGATAAATCGGGATACACTGCCGCTCCTCTGTGGAGCCCACAGACATGACACATGCGAAACAATGCTGCTAAATATAGGCAATTTGAGGTGACGTTCCACCATCTTAAGTAGGTGGATTATCTAAAACCAGGTCATGGGAAGGCATGGCAGCCTCCATCTCCTCCCGTCGGACGCTTTGCTCTGCTCTTGTATAACCACGACTCCTGTTCTCTACAGGTTATGCTGCAAGGATACCAGCTTTTCTCTTTCTCCCTCTCACTTTTTCTCTCTTTCTCTATCTCCCTCTCACTCGCCCTCTCCCTCTCCGTCTCTGTCTCTCTCTCTCTCTCTCCCTCTCACTCTTTTGCTCGCTCTTTCTCTCACTCTCTTTCTCTCTTTCAAACACCACAAAGCCACTGAAAGGAAGCTGCTGATGCTGGCTGGAACAGTAAGTATAGCAGACTGTTATTCTACTCTTCCTATTATTCTCCCTTTTTCTCTCCTTTACCCTACCAATATTCTCATTCCATCTATCTCTCTCTCTCTCCCTCTCTCTGTCCCACCCTCTCTCTCTCTATCTTTTCCTCTGTCTCTACCTTAATTGCTTTTTCTCTTTTCTTATCTTAACACACCCCCCACCCCCCCACTCCACCCCTCCTCAGATGCACATACTCCATCTATGCCTGTGAGTGTGTGGGGGCCTCATATGTCCGTGTGCTTGATGAACATCAGTGGGGTTAATGCCCTGTCCTCTTAATGCTCTCAGAGGAAGAGATTTGGTCATCCGGGCCGGACGCAGAAGACATAAGGAGAGAGAAAGAGAGAGAGGGCAAGAGGGAAAGACGGAGGGAGAGAAAGACAGCAAACAAGAGAGAGAGCAGAGGACAGAAGGAGGAGTAGAGACAGAGAGAGAGAGAGAGAGAGAGAGGGAGAGGGAGAGACGGAGGGAGAGAAAGACAGAAAACAAGAAAAAGCAGAGGACAGAAGGAGGAGTAAAAACAGAGGGACAGAGAGAGAAAGAGAGAAAGTGATGGAGAGACAGCAGAGGGAGAGAAAGACAGAAAACAAGAAAAAGCAGAGGACAGAAGGAGGAGTAAAAACAGAGGGAGGGAGAGAGAGAAAGAGAAAGAGAGGGAGAGACGAAGGGAGAGAAAGACAGCGAACGAAAGAGAGAGAGGGAGAGAGAGAAAGAGAGGGAGAGACGGAGGGAGAGAAAGACAGTGAACGAGAGAGAGAGAGGGAGAATGAGAGAAAGGGAAAGAGGAAGAGACGAAGGGAGAGAAAGACAGCGAACGAGAGAGAGAGAGAGAGGGAGAGGAAGACAGCGAACGAGAGAGAGAGAGAGAGAACTGATGAGTGTGAGCCGAGCCGAGCCGAGGGGGCCAGAGGGCAGAGAGAGAAGCAGAGAGCAGTGGGAGGCAGAGCAGGAAGGAGAAAAGAGGAACATGGAGCAAAATACATGAGTCAGAATCGGCAAACATCGCTACAATGAGCAACATGTTGGACCAGACACCATTATATTAAAACCATCAATCATCTCCACTGGGAGGAAGGCATTAAAGTGGAATCAGTGGTTCGCACAGCTGGAGCACCACACAGCCGTAGCCGCGCGCCCGTCGATATCCATCCGGACCGTCTCCTGTGTAATCGCACAGCAAATATTCTTTTAGAACATTAGAAAAAAAACACAGTTTTTGCGGTCACTGTTGCGTATGAAACGTGTGGTTTGCGTGACCTCCGTTGACTCGTAGGCGAGTGTGCTGTTTGGGTTGAGAATGAGGGGTTGACTTGTGCGAGGGCTTAGCACTTGACCAAACAGACTCCGCTCTGGATTACACTCGCTAATGAACAGGTGTGCATTGTCAACAGCACACAGAGACTGAGCAAAGGCCAGGAGGGAGAGGAAAAGAGGGGGAGAAGAAAGAGAGAGAAAGGTGGATGAAGAGAGGAGGGAGAGAGAAGGAGGAAGAGGTTGAGGGAGAGAGAGGACGGAGGATGAAGAGAGGAGGGAGACAGAGAAGGAAAAACAGGATGGGGGAGAGAGAGAAAGGTGGATGAAGTGTGTGTGTGTGGGGGGGTAGGGGGTAGGAGAAAGAGGGTGAAGAGAGAGACAAAAGTGGATGAAGAGAGGAGGGAGACAGAGAAAGAGGGAAGAGGAAGAGGGAGAGAGAAGACAGAGGATGAAGAGAGGAGGGAGAAAGAGAGAAGGAGGAAGAGGAAGGGGGAGAGAGAGGAAGGATGATGAAGAGTGGACGGAGACAGAGAAGGAGGAAGAGAAGGGGGGGAGAGAAAGGAGGGAGGGTGAAGAGAGGAGAGAGGGAGAGAGAGAAGGAGGAAGAGGAAGGGGGAGAGAAAGGAGGGAGGGTGAAGAGAGGAGAGAGGGAGAGAGAGAAGGAGGAAGAGGAAGGGGGAGGAGGTGTGGCTACAGCAGGAAGTGGTTGCCAAATGAGGGAATGATAGGGTAAAGAGCTCCTGAGAGGGATGAGATGAGAACAATAGGGGTAAGAACAGTGAAATCTGGGGATATTCATGTGGATAATAAAGGGCCTTTAATCCAATGCTCTCCACCACTCTCTCTCTTTTTTTATCTCTGTCACTCTCTATCTCTCTCTCACATACACACAGACACACACAAAATGTGCGCACGCACACACAC
>CM059270.1:24627354-24677354 GCA_030347295.1 Setipinna tenuifilis | reverse complement strand
GATTTTGCCAAAACAGCTCTAATCCTACATCCTCACTGACAGCTGCTGTCTTTTCCGCCTTGTTTTCTCTTCTTTTGTTGGTTGTCCTTTGTGTTACTTAGCAAAATATATCAGTCTGTGGCACAACCCAATTACCAAAATCAACAAGTATTCTCAGAAATGAGAACATAATTTTGTGATTCATTCATTTATTTATTTATTCTGGAAGGTCTTGAAACATTTATTATTTTTTCTTCTTTTTTTTGCAAATGGCAAAGATTTTGCGTGAGGACTGGGATGCCCTGAAGAGGAGCTGTTATCGTGGTGAGAAAGCTTACAATAGAGATCGCACCTCCGCCCTGCTTGCGTCTCTCACCCCCCTGTCACACCTCCCGCTCTCTGGCTGCGAGTCCTCCATATTTAATGATGAGGGAGCTTCTCCAGCTTCTCCAGCAGGCTCAACCAGAAACACGAACACACACACGCACGCACAAGCCAACGTGCCCTCTCCGGCAGGAGGGAAGGAGCAACGCGCCACGGCCCACTTGGACGCGCCTGGAGCTCTTTGATTTAACATCCACACACATGTTAGCTGGAGGCAATGATCGGCGCGCCGCGCTGTGGGGTATGGCACAAGGCACAAGGCAGGCTGGCTTGCATGGAGAACAGCATTTTTGGGTTTCAGACACTCATCGTTCTTGTAGATACCATTTCTGGGCAAAAACAAAATAACCAAAGAAATACCATACACAAGCAGACCCCCCCCCCCACCTTCGACCCCCTACCCTTCCACACCCTCAACACCACCACCACCACCACCATCACCACCAGGTGAATACTGAAATGTTTCATATAGTGCAACAAATGCCTTCATTGCCACAAATGCCTTCCATTTCTTTTTTAAATAGGAAAATAGCCTTTGCACTCTGAATGTGCTCAACAACCCCTAACTTAATGTGGGGTCCAACACAAATCACTTTGGCCTTGTCTGGACAGGGTCGCAAATGTCTTTGAGGTCTGCAAGCTCTTGCATACAGCTGGGTAGATTAATATTAATGTGGTTTTCTAATGTAGTTGAATGAAGATGTGTTTGCTTGCGGGCAAAAAGCAAATAAACAATTGCTGTCATTGTCTATCACAACTGCTTCACATGGGGAAATAAGTTATGTGACCTGTCACATGTGTCTCGTTTTATTCAGTATTATTAAATATGCCTCATTTTGTTCAGTCAAGTGTGACCCAAAGAAGCACCATCTGACAGAGTTGTGATAAGTAAGCTAACTAAGCGCCATTGATAAATGCTGATGAATACCAGAACATACAGCATGTTAGGCTCTGCTGACAGATTCAGATCTCCTTTTAGGTCTCCATCCAGTGTGAGAGCTATATCCAGACAATTAGCTGGATCAGCCACATACAGATGCAAGGACGGATTGGAGCCATCGCTGAATCCCCCTTCTCCTTGCAGTGCAACAGCTCTTGATGATCTGACGCCTTTTTCCTTTCCATTTACTTTTCCATTCATTTCCCATTTCATAAAAGATGTTTAATACAGATAAACGGAGAGTGGAAACATTAAGTTTTTGTTTTACTAGGTGCAGCTGTGGGACAAGTCAAAAAATAAAAAACATTTCTATCCTATCAGGACATATGCGATTTCCATATCATAACAGGCAATTAGGACGCCCTGTGTCTTTATCATTGTAATTTCACCAATTTCAACGCGAAGTGAGCAAATCAACTAAAACAAAGTAACTACAAGTTATAATCTTCCGCAAGACTATGACAGCTAACGTCAGATTGCAATATTGCGACTTGAAGCCGGCGACAAAACCAGTAGCTATACACGCGCTTCCTTGGCAGCTCATGCGCCGGTGTTACATTTTCGGTGGCGCGACAGGTTTCTTGCTGGATGCTGAGCGAGCGTATAGGTGTAATGTATAGCTGAAGACTGAATTACTTTTAACGCTACAAGCCAGTCTCAGCACAAATTAATGTTAATTATTATTTATTATGAAAGTCTACTACGTGTAAATTGTTAGGTGATGATGTGTACACGCAGATCTTAAAATCTCTGACACCTCAGCGGTTACAGTTATACATCAATACATCTAAAAATAACATAACAAAACTTGTATTACCTGGTTTCTCAGCAGATATTGAGGGAGCACCAAGTGCGTTAAAGAAGGCGAGAAAAATTCCAAGTTTGATTACAAGAAAGTATCTTCACTGTGAGTAGATTATCGTTATTCGGATCAGTTGTAAAAATCACACGCGCAGCATGAGCTGGTCTGAGTTCTCGTGCATAGACACGAAGGATGCTGCGCCCGCCCAACTGCCGTTCCTCCCACTCTCTCCACGAGAAGGGAAATAATCTTCGTCTTCATCTGAAGTCTCTCTCTCTCTCTCTCTCTCTCTCTCTCTCTCTCTCTCTCTCTCTCTCTCTCTCTCTAACTTCTGCCTTTTGGTTTGGTTTTAATTGTTATTTCACCAGACATCTTACCATTTTTAGTTACATGTAAACCATGTTCATTGTGTGTACTGGTGTTACTGTGAGATTTTATAAGCATTTATTCTGGTTATCTTGTGAGATATGTGAGACCAAAATGATGATGATGATGATGATGATGATGATGATGACTAAAACTGTACATGGCAGTTGCAGTCAGTGCTGTAGTTGGCAAGTACTTAGCAGTTGTCCAATCGTGGTGCTTAGTTGCACTGACCAGCAGATTGAGAACGGACAGGATTACTACATCGGATTAAACCTCAACAAACATCATTTCATTATCTATACATAAAAACGCTTCTTCATCACAGACACAGACACACACACACACATACACACACACACAGGGGGTGTAGACACCCTCAACATAAAGAAATGTCAGAAAACATATGGTCACTATCTGTCTCTGTCTCTCTCTCTCACTCTCTCTCTCTCTCTCTCTCTCTCTCTCACACACACACACACACATACACACACACACACACACACACGCACGCACACACACACACACACACAAGAAACATCTCCATGTGTTCATACAAATGCATTTGTTTTGCTACACAAAGAAGGGCTTAAATCATTCATCTATGATGACCTAACCCTGTGTCCAGTGCAGCAATGCTTAGAGTATGTCTGTGCTCCCACACTCACTCACTGATACCGGACAGAGAAGGGCAGCTCAATTTAGTTTCTTTTGCCAGCACAGGACATCCAGACTGACTGAGTGAGCTGCCATCACCAGAACAACAACACAGCAGTATTTACAAGCTACACCCGGCCCTTCACGAATGAACCACCGTATGGGACTGTGATGAGGGCACCACTGTTAAGACAATGCCAATGGGCCAGAGACAGATGGCTGTATAATTGTGGCAGGAACTAACTACTGTGTGTGTGTGTGTGTGTGTGTGTGTGTGTGTATGTGTGTGTATATGTGTGTGTATGTGTTCGTGTGTGTTTGTGTGTGTGTGTGTGTGTGTGTGTGTGTGTGTGTGTGTGAACATGCATGCTCTGGGTTCATCTTTGGTTATGTATTTGCACACTATGCATTACTATATTCAGCATGAAGTGAAACTAAACTAAACAGCAGCCAAGCAGCTACACAAGGACAATCATCCATGCTATACGGATTATGTAATATCAACAGGGCCTTTAAGAAGATAGAAAGAAAAATCAGTGATAGAGCCCTTTAAGCACTTGGGCTGTGAAAATATCTTTAATCTTGGTCAAATTCACAATGATGTACCATACAAAGAGGCTACCTGGATATCATAGCAACATCCACAGATAGTGGCATTACTTATACAAGGATACAAGGATGTTTTATTGTCACTTGCATAGACATACTGGGTAGAGTAGGACATGCAGTGAAATTAGTGATACAGGTTACACATCAGACTGTTGTACCAAATGTGGATCATTAAAAAGGAGATAGAGTATGTTTCCTCAAGAGGGAGTTTGCGAGAAGACAAGGCAAGGGATTGCCTTCACTGTTAATCCATTCATTGCTGGGCTGTGTTTTCCCTGTTGTAAAGTCGTCATGCCAAATGGGTTAAAAATAAACGAAAGTGATTAATTAGTGATCTTTTTCTGTGACAACGCGCAGGCCCCCAGGCAACATGATGAGTGCTTTGGAGGCCCTCTTGTTTTTGCATGCAAAATGAAATGACATCATCTGCTGTTGTTTAATGGGTATAATTGCTGTGTTGCCATCTGAACCATCACTTCCACTGACGGCAGTGTGAAGCGGGGTAAAGTGCAAGTGCATGTCGATGCAGATAAATGTCCTCTTTGGGAGGGAAACAGGAGGCACTGACTGTTGTGTGCTAAGTGTAACTGCGATTCTGCAAGCTGTCGAAGCTGTGTTCCTTGCAGCTGGTCTGTCGTTTAACTTTTGTTGTGTGCATATTTAAGAGTGTTGACAGTCTTGACTGACATTGTTCCTTTCTGTTCATACGGTCGTCTTCTGTGGTGACAGCGTGGTCTGAGTTTTCCTTTGACGCGGTGTTTGGTCGTAAAAGCTGCTCACAGTGGGTGCCCACACAGTTTACCTTGAGTCATTGTAAAAGCAGGAAGTAGTCACCTTCCACTGGAGTTCAGCTGAATGCAAGCTGACGTGTGTGTGTGTGTGTGGTGGGGATGTGAAAATGCAAAGATAGACATAAAGTAGACAGGCAGAATGACGAACAAAGAGAAGGAGACAGAGAGCGACAACAAAGTTCACAGAGTATGACAATGTTTTTACAGAATGATTCTACAAAGTTAAAGTAAGCATACAAAAATAAGACCATACACATACACTTGACTTAATACTGATTTAAATTCTGATGCAGAAACAAAAAAAAACACATTTGTAGTTGTGAGTCACTGAATTGAAACAGAAACACATTCGGGGTGCTTAAAATGACTTTCCTTCTCACTTTAATGCCCCATTTTCCATCTTTGCTCCCTGGCCCTAATTATCCAGCTATATTTGACAGGGGATGTAGGCCAGGGATGCATGTTTCACATGACACTAACATGGCTGCCAGAGCAGACTTAACTAAGTTTCTGCCATGTGCCTTCATTAAGTAAAGACTTTTCTGCAGTTCATATAACCATATGTATAACATAGCCTATATATATATATATACATTTTTGTTTCAAACCTCTTCATGTGGTTATACATACATATATACATATATAATTTATCATATATACATAACATATTTATGTCTTCTATTTATTTTATTTATTTCACAATCCAAAGGTTTTGAAACAAACACACACACACACACACACACAAACACACACACACACACAGCCACATTCCTCGGTTTAAAATTATTTTTGATTTACTATTTCTGGGTTTGCGATGTTAGGGATATTGTGGCAAGGAGTGTGTTTGTGCTGTGCTGAGGTAAACGAGAGGCAACATTGCCGTGTGATTTATGGAAATGTCACTGTATGTTTTTGATGGCTGGTATTTCGGTATTTTGGAAAAGGTGAAGGCTTTATTTAGAAAGCTCATTTTGTATTCTTTTACTGTAATGCTTATCAGTGGAGCCACACGTTCCGACACTCCCAGCCCTTTTAGGCTTCATTTCAGCTGTCCAACGGCCAGATAAGGTCCCCAATTAGCCTGTCTCCTTTGTCCTGGGGGTGCCTGATATGGCTGGTTCACACGCTCCGTGCTCGCTCATCAAACAACAGCCCATGGACACATGCACACACAGACCTTTCGCCTGCACTGTGTCTCATCAGCTCGTTTGGCTGTCTGCATCTCACAAAACTGTGAAAGGTTTTCACCCAAAACACCAGCCCTGGCCATACACCCACACACATACACACACACACACACACACACACACACACACACACACACACACACACACACGGGGAGCCTGGCATTTGGGAGTAAAAGCGTGAGTGAGTGAGAGGGGTTACCTGTCCTAAATGGGCTGAGTATTTTAGGAAGTTTAATGGAACGTTTCCCCTCAGGGACTCTGGATGTGTGTGTGTGTGTGCGTGTGTGTCAGTGTGAGCAATCCTATGTGCTCATGTGAGTGTGTGTTTGTCTTTCTTTGTGCATACACCAGACAGTGTTTGTTGTGTGTGTGTATGTGTGAGAGAGAGAGAGTCTGTGTCCATGTTTCTCTGTGAATATATGAGTGTGTGTGTACATACGTTTCTGTGTGTGTGTGTGTGTGTGTGTGTGTGTGTGTGTGTGTGCGTTTGTGTTTATGTGTTTATGTGTGTGTGTGTGTGTTTGTGTGTGTGTGTGTGTGTGTGTGTCTGTCACAGATCAGAGGAGGACGCTGGCAGCTCAGAGCTCCGTTCCCCCCCCTCTGAGTGGTTATTAATAAAGAGCAGTTACTATAAGCAGGAGCCACTAACTGGGTCAGGGCAACGCTCTGCTGCTTTAGCTACATTAGGAAAGGGTCAATCCATAAATGCTTACACACACACACACTCACACGTACGCACGCATGCACACACAGGCGCACACACACGCACGCACACGCACGCACGCACACGCACGCACGCACAAACACACAGATACTCATACTGACAAACTCACACACTCTCTCTCTCTCTTTCTCGAACAGACACACACACACACACGTACGTACAAACACACAAACACAAACACAGGTACTCATACTCACAAACTCACACACTCTCTCTCTGTCTGTCACACACACACACGCACACACACACACACAGATGCTCATACTCACAAACACTCTCATACTCACAAAATCTCTCTCTCTCTCTCTCTCGCACACACACACACACACACACACACACACAATTTTCAATATTCCACGACCATTACCATGAGGCTGAGAGCAGCAACAGCAGGACAAGACATCATGCAAACAGATCCAGATTGTGTGTTTTTGCTGCAGTAGAGACAATGACAGATTGACACAAAGCAAAGCGAAGAGCAGCTATCTATGTGTGCTGCTTGTCATGGGGATCCGTGTCCTTGGAAAGGCTCCTGCTCCACTTCCATTCCATTCCCTTCCCTTTGAATTACAGTCACAAGCATCTGACCTCTATACACACACGCACGCACACACACACACACACACACACTTAGAATAACAGACACACATATAAAGGTATATGCATATATCACAAAAACTGGCATACAGACAGACAGACACACACACACACCACACACAGACACACACACACCACAGACACACACCACACACAGACACATACACACACACACACACACAGTAAAATCAAGGGACCGCAGAATGGAGCAAGGACTTTTTCTATGCAGCAACTACTGTGCTTAGTCAGTGGCCCTGGAAAATGACCATGAGCAGACAATGGCTCTCCGTGCAAATCTCTGGCCAATCTGTGTATGTGCATGTGCGTGTGTGTGTGTGAGAGAGAGAGAGAGAGAGACAGAGAGACAGAGAGTGAGAGAGAGACAGAGAGTGAGAGAGAGGCAGAGAGAGAGAGACAGAGAGAGAGTGTGTGTGTGTGTGTGAGATGACGAGCAGACAATGCTTGTCCATACTGAGCTGCTCATGTCCTAGGGATCATGTGTGGCAGCATGCAGGCTAACATGCAGACAAGCAATAGGGTAACGCTTTATTTTAATGTTCCTTTTTTAGTGTATCTGCATGTGACAACATACCATGCACTTACACTATACATACCTAACACTGCCCCTTAACCTAACCCTGTAGTACAGTGTAATTACATAATGTTACATATTGTTACCCAGTTCATGTAAAAGTGACAGTAAAATAAAGTGTAACTGGAAAAAGAATAGTTTTGCTGTATGTTGCATAAGCTCACAGTGTGACACACAGACACGGGTATGAATTTAAATGGACTAATTTTCAGATTATACGTAAAAAATGACATTAGGGCCATCCTTAAATAATGTAATATCATGAATAATGTACGGATCATCTTATTCGGCTGTGGAGGGACGGATGGATGGAGAGTGTGGAGGAATGTTGGCTTTATCGTATCGTATCAACTGTCTGAAGGACGAGGAGTCTCATTAGGTTTCCGTTCTTACACGTCCTGCCAAATGTGCATTCGGTTACAAAAATCAGCCAAAATAGATCTCACTGGAAACCTGACGCCAACGCCTGAAGAACTGTATTTCCAGGAAAATCTAATTTCACAACTATTTCTTTAACCCTTTTTTTCCACAAGGATAGGGGACATAATGCACTTATATGTCTTCATGCTCTGGTGAAGGAGGGAAGGTATGTAGGTAGGTAGAGAGAGAGATAGAGAGGGAGAGAGAGAGAGAGAGAGAGAGAGAGGAGGAGGGAAGAAATTGATTCCCTGAAGGGAAAGTTTTTAAAAATCAGCCTGGAGGCTCATCACTCTTCTGCGAGTGATTTCCCTGTTGCCCCAGGAAGGGATCCTCCTCGGCGTGACCAAGACACTTGATGAATATTTTACAATGCCACAGCTCCACAGCTCCTCCACTGCATCAGATCTGCACGGGGGGACTCTGTCAGGATGTACAAGCACGCCTCGGCTCGCTGCATGTACTGTATTTCTCGCCAGTCTCATAAATATTGTAATGATAGACTATGTGGAAGCCATGTTTTACCGGGGCTTCATCATCATCAGTGCAATGCACACTGTCTCATTTTTTTTCCCTCTCTCTCGCTCTCTCTCTCTCATAGTGACTTGGCTGACGAAGTCATATTTGTGATTGTATACATGCAATGCATGTTTGGAATGTCAATGCACATAGTATAAAATAAAATAGTTTAGTTTAGCTTTACAAAGGCAGTGTGAGAAAACTACAGTTCACCATAAAAAATTTCAACTATGTGCCATCTCTCTCTCTCTCTCTCTCTATCTATCTCTCTCTCTCACACACACACACACACACACACACACATACACACAGATTTGTGTATACTCATAAAATTATTTACACATGCCTCAGTGCATACAAATGTATGTATATGGACACACACACACACACACACACACACACACACGACACACACACACCAATTCTGGCCAAAATTCCAGCACGCACGCAACATGCTGAAAGCTTGTTGTTAGAGGTGAAAAATGGACGCCACACTGGGTGGTGAGGTCATCTCTCACACTGCTTAGGTGGCACAACAGTGTGTGCCCGCCATGTGACCACGCTGGCCTGTCCGCCCGCCACACTGCCCATCACGGCCCAGCAGAGGACCACACCCTGCGCGGGGCACAGATTGCTCCTGTGGGCGAAGCCCAGGACAGGAAGAGTGCCCGCGGGAGCGTCCCGTCGCGCCTTTTGGAAGAGACGTGCAGGGCTTCCTCTGACGACAGCGGCATCGCGGGCACCAGGCAGCGCGCCAGCCACAGCTCGGCTGCCCACGGCTGCCCATCTCTGGGGCCAGAGGGTCGCTCCTCAGGGCCTCCGACAGCCTGCTCTGCTCGGCCTGTGCTGGAGCCTGCCTGCCTGCCACCAGAAAAACAACATGTCAAACACAAGCTGCAGCTCTATTTGTGTTAGTACTGACATACGTATTCACCAGCCTTAGTAGTCTAGTATAGACCCTGCTATAGACTAGACCTATAGTCTGGTCACTTGAAATCATTTATGTCGCTTATTTCATGTTCCTTGTTTTTAAATTGTTCTTTTATTTTTACTCTCCAGTATGGAAAATAAATAAGTGCCAGCCAGGTCAGGAGCCTGACACCAAAGCAGGCCAAAGGCAGGCTGGACCTCTATCACTGCGATAGTAAGAAAGTTACCAGTCAGACATACATATTCCAGTCAACCTATAGTTACAGTCTGATTACTAAAAATCATTTATGCTTCTTAGACTGAAAATAATTCAACAGATTGTTTTTTACAAAGGCCTTTATTTTTACTCTGCAGCATTGCCCTACGTATGGCGGATGAATCATTTTATGGCAATGCTGCCATCTGCTGGAACTTACAACAATTACAACACACACTGTAACAAGTGTTGCTTTCAACTAGTCTGGTAAACCAGGCCCTTCTATTTCATGTCAGTGGGACCTCAGCCAGACCCTCTGTACAAAATGAAATGAAGTACGAGGGGCTGGTTTACCAGGCTAGCTTTGAACCAACTTTTAAAAGAAATATGTCAGTCAGCTTTATTTCTTACATTAATTTCAGTTGGTTAAGTAAAACCAACATAAAAAGATTCATGCAACATTAATGTTTACTTAATCAACTAAAAGTTGATTCCACACTTCACTTTCACAGTGCACTCTTCTCACTTGGTTTTGCAAAATATTATAATAAATGTTTTTTTTTTTTTTTTTTTTAAACTGCTGCACACTACATAGTTTGCTGCAGGCTGTAGGGGTGAGCAGTTCAAGGGCAGAAGAGGTGCAATGCTGTTATTTAGTTGGGGGACACTGCAGGTTTTTATGTGTCCTATGCAACTATTAACAGAGAACCTTTATGATAATACACAGTAATTCACTTAATTTTATTGACTTTACTTATTTGACTTTAAATATACTTACATAAACAAATTGGCTGTAAGACAGACTGACTGTACCATCTTGCTTCTAGAGGTCTCAGGAGGGCTTCAGAAGGAATATTCATGGAAAGGCCTTTGGCATCACGGACTGTCTCCAGGTAGCATTCCCTGTGAGGAAGTCTTTGGCGTCCTAGAAAAGTGACCCAAAATGCCAAAGGGGAATTCCGTGAGGAATTCTAGGCTGGGAGCAATCTGTTAGCATGTGCAGTCCAACAGTTTCACTCTCATTTCACACGAGTGAATATCCTGCATACAGGACCACCACCATATTATATTATATTATATTATATTATATTATATTATATTATATTATATTGGAAACTATTTCCATTTTTCACTATGTATAATTACCTCTTTTTTTGGCCCCACAGATTAAATACTGGTTTGTGAAACTTTAAATCACAGATGGCAGAAATCACATTAAAGATAAATAAAATGTTGCATTTTTTTTAATTGAAAATATGCATTTTGCCTGTTTTTCCAGATAATATTATAGAGAACACCCTATAATACCATGGTAGTCTTCAGTCTCTGCTAGCTGACTAAAAAAACTTCAGTGTTTTTTTAAATAACGTTCTTGCAGTCCGGTTTGACTGGAAACGGTTTCAGAAGATGGAGCTACTCTGCTGGTGACACACAAAGCCACCCTCACTACCGTGTGCACAGCTGCTCTAAGCACACACTGAGGCAGGCCACAGACATGGCCACATACCAGGGATGGCCACTCACAGCAGCCACCAGCCACCAGCCAAACGCTGGTACAATATGAAAGGGGCTGGTAGAGTTCAGACAGAAAATTAAGAATTTACTGTTGAGTGGCTGGTAGATTTTACCATTTATTTGTCAGTGTCTGGTAAAAACGCAGAGTTAATTTCCACCCCTTCCACATACCCGTCTTAGTATCCTGTAGTACCAGCTCTTGCCTTCAGGAAGACGATTTTTTTGGGAGCCCTGTTGTACAAGGAACATAGACAAACATTCCTTCCTTCGTTACTCAATCCCACTCCTTAACCAGGAGGAATACCCCAGGATGGACTGGTCAGACCAGGCCACTTCAGGAGAAAGTGTTTTTTTTTCTTGCCCACGCCTATTTTAAAACATTTTATGGACTTATATTTTCACGGCTGAATGGTTTTGTGTCTGTGACTGTCAGAAAGGTGGTGCAAGACAGGTTTCTGTGCAAACAGGCAATTAAAGTATTATTTTATCCCTATGTTACACAGACCAACCCCAACACAAATAAAAGAGTGACAAGCGCCCTGCTGTCAATGCCTACAGTGCACCCAGGTCTCTGCCACAGGTGTAAACACACTACTCTACTGGACTTAAGCATTCAAACGCCTAACCATTATACCAACAGGGTCTGTAATAATGACATTGTGTTTAATTACATAAGGTAAATTAATGTAGAGCTGGTACTCTATTGTAGTTAAAACCCAAATCCTGAAAAAAAAAACAACCACCCCATACCATTATCCCTCCATGAGCTCCATACTTGGCATAGTGATGTCAAGCAGGTAATGTTGTAAGGCAGGGGCGATTTTAGCATCTGGTCTTTAGGGGTGCCCGGCCCCCAGTGCTTATCACACAACACTATTATTATATATAATATAATATTCATTTTGCACTGAGCCAGGGGGTGCCGAGCCTTGGCACCCCTAAAAATGGTCTAGATTCGCCCCTGTTGTAAGGGTAAAATATCAGAATACTTTTGTCCATTAAGTGTATGTTATATTAATACCTGTAGATGTATTCCGCAAGTCAAGTGTGACCTTATTAATGTATAGATCATTAACCTACCTTTTCTGGGAGGATTTGCAGGGAAAAATTTGTGTTTTTGAAAGCTTTTTGTTTCTAAAAATTCTCTTTACTTTCTAATTGCTATGAACACATTAAATCATTTAACCAAAACTAAATGTAAATCATCTGTATCCACCACATGGCTGTTAAAACCCTGTCCAATAGCTTCTCTCGGACCAAACCATTACATGGCATTGGCCAATGACTACACAGCCCATACTTTGTTATTCCTGTTGCACACTTAGCACAGGAGAAGTTGATTATTTTTACACATATACATTTTAAAACTTATTTTATTGATGGGACTATTAGGAATGCACAAGAGAGGCTCCAGCACTGACTGGTGTTGGAAATGTGTATTTAATTTTAAAGAGATGTGGATACCATTTTTTCCTGTTTGACTTCTACTATGGCCTTGACTGCAGAAACACTACAAAGACAGACAGGCCTCTGCAAAGCACCATGAAGCTGACGAAACGGGCAACACTTTAAAGCCACGGGTGATGTGTTTCATCAGGAGACTACATTTATACTGGCCTTGAAAGGGTGATACCACATAGGTGAAACCACAAGGCCAAGCTTTGATTTATTTTAGTGAACGCAATTCTGCAATTCTCTTTGTTTTTAAAAATAAAAAAATAAAACACCTTTTTTCAGGGATGGAAGTGAACTGAGAAAATGTCATAGTTTCAACTATGAAGCCAGTTTCCTCTGTGCCGTGCTCCACTGACTTTAGTTGTTTACCATCTGCATGTATCTGCATGTGATAACGGGATATTACATAAAGGTATGGACTGCGCTTGACCTGCTTAGGGCCTAAGCTTGGTCAGCTGTTCCCTACAGACACACCCATGATGCGCCCAAGTCGCACACATATTCAAACCCTTCAATCACATAACAAAGAGATTGGCAGAGGAAGATGACATCATCACTGACGAATGAAACTACTTGTGCGGAGAGGAATGGGGTGGGGGTGGGGGAGGGGTTGGGGAGAACACGACAGGCAGCTGTAGGCAGGCCAGATGCACTTGCTGCTGCCCAAACCCACCACAAGGGGGCAGGAGGAGTTAGTGGCTGCTCCTCTTCACCACTAGGAGGCTCCACCAGAAGGTTCTATGATAGTCACTGCAGCCTTCTCAGTTCTCCTCCCCCCTCCCTCCCTCCTCTCCTCTCCCCTCCCTCCCTCCTCTCCTCTCCTCTCTCCCCCGCTCTTGCACACTCTCGCCTGCTCTCTCACTCGTTTTTCTCTTTCTCTCCACCTCTCCTCCCCCCTCGCTGCCTCCCTCCCTCCCCTCCTCCTCCTCTTCTCTCTCACTCTCTCCCCCGCTCTGACACACTCTCTCGCTCGCTCTGTCTCACTCGTTTTTCTCTTTCTCTTCCTCTTTCTCCCCCTCCCCCCCTCCTCCTCTCCACCTCCTCTCCCCCCTCCCCCGCTCTTCTAGAAGCTCACAGAACACGACTATAGCCTCCCTTCAGAGTGAGTCGGCCTCCTCCTCCTCAGCCCCCCCCCCATCTCCTCCTCCTCCTCCTCCTCCTCCAGCACTCCCCCGCCCTCCCTCTTCTTTTCTTTCTCTCGCTGTCTCTCTCTCTCTCCCTTTTTTCCTCCTCACACCAGCACAGCAAGAAGAGTGCGCTGGTTGGGGGGAGGGAGGGTTTTCTCTCTCTCTCTCGAAGGGGTAGTTTCCCTCCATTTTGTAGCCTCCTTCCCTCGAAGAGAGAGCACCAGTAGGCCTCACGTAAGACATACATAATACAACGCTTCTATTGGCCCCTACTGAGCACATAATCAGACTGATGCATTAATGGCCATCGCCATGCCAAGGACACACACACACACACACACACACACACACACACACACACACACACACACACACACACACACACACACACACACACACACACACACACACACACACACACACACACACACACACACACACACACACACACACACACACACACTCTTCGCTATCCTGTGTTAAGTACATCGGAACAAGTGATCCAGCCCAGTGTGAGATCCATGTTAAGGCCATTTCGTCATCTTTGCAGTAGGAACCTCGCAATCACCATAACAAAGACACAATGCTTAAAATAACGTGACGGCCAACGGAAAATAAATAAATAAATGAATAAAAATCAGACATCCAGAGCTTCCAGAGTTAGTTCAGTGAGGAGAGCTGAACATCATATATGCTAGCGGAAGGGAACATAAAGAGGTTCACACTCTGAACAACATCCTGAATATAATTAGTCTTGCATGAACACAACACAGTACAACATCCCAGCTGTGACTGCATGTTCGCATCGCATGTTCTATGTGGCTGAAACGCAAAGAACCGGAGATGCACATACACACACACACACAATGCAAACATGGCAGGATGGATTCAACCCTGTGTGAGAAGCACAATACAGCACTTTATTGTTCCGAAATGCTTGAGTGACAAAATAACAAAAAAAAAAAAAAAAAAAAAAACAGAAGGAAAAAAAAAAACAAAAACAAAAAAATAATATACAAACAGAAATTGCAGGTCACAAATTAAACATGTACACACAGCAAAAGTCAAAGATCAACAGTCAAAAAAATTTCTCCGGGCACTGTGGAGGAGGGCAATAATAAAAAAGCAAGAGCTCAGTCTGCAGGGGTCAGAGGAAAATAAAAAAAGGTCAACAATCCAAAGAAAAGTAGGCAGGGGAAGGGGAGTGGAGAGGAGGGAGGGGGGGTGCCTAGTACTGCTCAGCAAAGGCTGAATTTACCACAGTCTAGCCTACATACAAGGAACTACAGCCATCAGTGAACCAGCCCCCACCACTCTGACCCCCCCCCAGGGTTAGACGGGGGCCAGACAGAGGGAATAAGAACTGTTCATACAGTAGAACCGAAGTTATAATCACTACCAATAAAAAAATATAATAATAATAAAAATAATAACAATAGTAGTAGTAACCAGCCAAAAAAAGCATGAGAATATGTCCATTTTAATTTGCATTTTAATATATAGATATATTATTTTTTTTGCTAAAGGTTTCTTTCATTAAAAAAATGAAGAGAGCCCATTTAAAAAAAAAATAAAACAAACAAAATAACTCCACCAAAGCCACATCCATTGTCTAAGTGAACCAATGTTGAACATATGACAATCTAGCCTGTGCACAAAAAAATGAATAGCATTTTTATGTCATGAATACACCTACACCAACATCTCTTTAGATGTGTCTAAAAGACTGTACAAATATACAATAGCTCTTCAGTATATCTACGTGAAACACCTAACTTGTAATTATTAAAATCTAAATAACCAAGTCATCTTTGCCACAGCTCAGTAATGTGGCGAAACCAATAGTTATTTGTTTAAACCTTGAAAGTCATCGATATTGAAGGCAAAAGCTGTCTTCCATTGTTTGGTGCATTTGTTTTTTTTTTCAGTGTGTTCATTCCCTGCCCTGGAGGTCATGTAAAATAATTTCTCCCCTGTTGTGTTTGTTTTTCCTTTTTTTATTTATTTTCTTTTTTTTTCTTAAACTCTAACTTTTGAATAAAGTACATTGTAAATAAACTTCACTTCTGACCCAAAAACAATGGCTTCTGGTTGGTGGGAGGCGGCCTAGTTTAGGTCCCCTACTTGTTCCTCTCATGGTAGCCAATGGTTATGGCTCACATGAGTTTGGGTGAGGCAGAGTTGTTGGCATATGTCAGTTGTAACAAATGTCAAAGTGTGCGTGTGTGTGTGTGTGTGTTTGGGGTTATGTGTATATGGTGTGTGTGGGGTTATGTGTCCGCATATATGTGACGTGCGTGTGTGTATGTATATGTGGTGTGTGCACGCATATATGTGGTGTGTGTGCGTGTGTGTGTGTGTATGTGATGTGTGTGTGCAATGCTGGCCATGGCGGTTAGACTTGTTGCCTGCCTAGCTGGGCCCCTGGTCCTGTCTGTCTGAGTTTCGCCTTGCTGTCTCGGCGGGACCCTGACTTGCGCTTCACGCCTCGCGGTGCCGGAGATGGGTCTTCGCTCGGTCCGTAGCCGTTCTCGCTGTGAGCCTCTCCGGACGCCAACGCGGCGTCTTCCCTTCCTCCTCCACTACCCCCCTTCTCCTTCTTCTTCTTCTCCTCTTTCTCCTTCTCCTCCTCCTCCTGCTCCTCCTTTTTCCCTGCCACCCGTCCGTCCCCTGCCTGCCCGTCGACGGCACTCTGGTCCTTCTTCTCCGCAGAGCTCCCCCTGTCCTTGCTGTCCACCACGCCACTCTCCTCCGGCTCACTGTCCGAGTCCAGCGTGATGGGCTCCGAGTTCACCACGTTCGCCGCTGCTGACTTCGCTGCGCTCCTCCTGATTGTCTTGTTTTGGTCACTGGACGGCGTTGCCTTGGCACTGAGCGGCCGGGGGGGACCGGAATGTGGCCAGGCGGCCCCGTTGGCGTTGGCGGCGGTGGAGGCGGGGGGTTTGGTGGAGTTGGCGGCAGCAGCAGCGGTGGTGGTGGTGGCCGGTTTGGCGGTGTTGGTGTTGCCGCCCTCCCTCAGCCACCGCTTGTTGGCCTCCTCGGACCTCCCGATGAAGCTGGGCGACGTCCGGCTCTCCACGCTCTCGTGCGGCTGGAACTGCAGGTCGGCGGCGAAGCCCATATCATGCTGCAGCCGGTGGAGGTCGCGCATCTTGAAGCCCAGCAGCACCTGGAAGCGCCGCGTCTCGCAGTCGTGCACGCACTTCCGCCGGCGGTTGCTGAAGTGGCTCCCGACGTCCGACTTCCAGAGCCACAGGCTGGCGGCCAGCTTCTCCACCTCGCGCCGCGTCGGGTACGGCTGCCGGTTGAAGTACTGCGTGAGGAACGCCTTGCGCGCCTCGTACGACTCGTCCTCGTGCCCCTTGGGGTCCAGCGCCAGCACCACGGGCTCGTCGCACCTCTCCCCCCCCTGGGACGCCGAGCCAGAGCCGGACCCCGAGGACGCCTCCCCTCCCGAAGACGACGTCTTCCGCTTCTTGAGGTCGGTGGGGTCGACGTTCTCGGCGCTGGCCCGCTTGAGCGAGGAGCTCTGGCCGGACTTGGAGGACGGGGAGGGCCTGCTGTCCTTGCCGTTCTGGGTCTTGCCCACACCGCGGCAGTGCACCAGGTGCAGGGTGATGGTGGAGGCCGTCATGTTGCTGGTGTACACGCCCAGGCAGTGGATGCACTTGTACGTCAGCTTCTTCTCCACTGGGTGCACCGTCTGGATGACCTGGTGCCGCTCCCGCAGGTGGTGGGCCAGCGCGTCCGAGATAGGGCCCTTGAGGATGGAGAAGCAGAGCGGGCACAGCGTCTTGCCGATGTCCCTCTTGTAGGGCACCGCGGCCTGAGGGGGGCTCTTGACCGGCGGGCTCTCCTTGGAGTCAGCGGCTGGCGCCTTCTGGGGGGTGGTGGTGGTGGAGGCCGATTTCTTGGCCTCCTTGGCTTGTTTGTTTTCGTGGAAGGCCACCGCCTCCTCGGGCGCGTCCACCATGTTGTAGGTGGTGACGATCAGCTGGACGTTTTTGGGGTTGCCCTGCTGCAGGGTGAGGTCAAAGGTGAGGGGCGAGTCGTTGCGTGGCTCCACGGTCTCGTTGGGGTGCGCGGTGCGCATGTGCGCCACCATCTTCTCCACGTCGTTGAAGGTGGAGCGGCAGTGGGGGCACAGCAGGCCGTGGATCAGCATGTGGTTGAGCAGCGCGTCGCTCGGCAGGTAGCGGTTGCAGTACAAGCACTTGCTGGTGAAGTTGTGGATCTTCATGATGTAGTTGGCCACGGCGGGCACCTTCTCCGCCTTGTGCTCCTTCTCGAAGTGCGAGCTGTACACGTTCTCGGGGAAGAGCTCGTTGCAGATGGTGCAGATCTTCCACTTCTGCGTGTAGGACGTGCCGATGACCGAGGAGCCGCTCTTCTTGGCCACGACCGAGGAGACCGTGGTGGCGGCGGCCTGCACGCGTGAGGTCAGAGGTGAAGTTTTCAGCGCAGAGGAGGAGGCCGCACCTGCCGAGCCCACAGCCACCGGGCCCCTGACACCGCCCACGGCCAGGTGCGGTTTGGCCGCGTGGGACTGCTGTGGCACAGACACCTGGGCGTTGCCGGGCAACGTGATACGCACCTGTTGACCGCCTATGGACACAGACTGTGTTGTCGTCCCTGCTTTGAGGCCCGCAAACGTGCCCTGCTTTAGATGCACCCCCGACAGGAGCCCCGAGGAGTTCATGCCCGGTTTGGGGATCACGATCCTGCTCAGCTGCTGGGTGGAGAGCGGCCGGACCCCACTGGACACCAGCGCTCCCTTTGGCGTGACCCCGATGACGCCCTTACTGTCCGCCACGCTCTTGGGCGACACCATCACCACGTTCGTGTGTCCGATCATGGCGGTCACCTGATATCCGATCCGCTCGTGGTCCTCGATGACGTGCTGCACCAGCGCCTCGTAGGTCCGTGGCACGAACAGGCAGCGCTTGCAGTGGATGGCCGAGCTGTTGCTGCCCCCGGCGGCGGCGGTGCTGCTGGCGTCTCCGCTGCCCCCGGCCCCTGCGCCCCCCGTCGTCGTTGCCGCGGCAGCAGCCCCAGTTGCCCCGTTGGGCGGCGTGACCTTCTCACCCGGCTTCACCATGTACGGTGCCGCCACGTGCTGGAAGTGTTCCCGGTAGATGTGCTTGCGCACCACGTTGTACAGCGGGTCCCGATATGTACATTTCTTACAGTAGTAGACGGGCCGCTCCACCGTGTTCCCCAACCCCCCCTTGTCCAGGCCCCCCCGGTTGAGCACCCCCATGCCGCCCTGCGGGCTCTGCCGCATCATGTTGTTGGGCATGTGGAACAGCTTGATGTGCGTCTCCAGGGTCTTCTTGTTGCCGTTGTACGTGCAGTACGGGCAGTTGAGGAGGATGCGGTTCTCGAAGTCCTCGCTGTGCACATTGCGGAAGTGGCTCTTGTAGGCGGAGAAGAACTTGGAGGAGAAGGGGCAACCCGAGCAGCAGAATGGCTTTGAACGATAGTCCTAAAGGAAGACAGAAACCCCCCCAAGGGGAAAACAAAGGAAGCCAGTTAGAAATCGAGCTCAACAGGCTGCGACGTTATGAAAAAAAGAACACCACACAAAGCGAGACAGACACACACACACGCGTGCACATACACACACCACTCACTTGAGATTTGGTCATGGAGGGATCCCACATACACACATCGTCCCACGTAGTGTGTTTAAGGTAGAAATCATTTGGAACAAAGTCTTTGAAATCCTGTGAAATAAAAAAAAGGGGGGTGGGGGTTAGTTACTTTCGGTAGTGCTGCACTGTCAGTGCTAATTGCAGAGATTTGCCGAGCGATTTAGTCACAGATCCAAATCAATACATTTCTTGGGGACCACCAAAATGTGGCTCTAATTTATTTACCGATGACCAGTTGCAAATACACTGATCGATCAGTCCCTCTTGAAACAGAATGTAATTAACCTAACATGGTAGAAAAGCAACAGGCAGATTTTACCATTACTGTAGAAGTGTGCAGATGACAGGCAAGATATGTGACTTGCTATGGAGAGGTGATAAAGCTATTGATTTGTTTACGAATGGCTAAGCGGGTGAGGGTGTGGGGAAGGGTGCGAACTCACATCAATATGCTTTTTGCAAAACTCCAAGCCGATGTCGCCGAGCACCTTCTTGACATTTTTCCTGGCTTTGCGTAAACTGCCAAGGTTGTTGACTGGGAGCTGGAACATGCTGCCCACCTGAAAGACAGTTAAGGATCAGTTACAGTCACAAATCAGTTAAGGATACAAGGAGGCCTAACCGCTGGACCTATTAACATGACGGTAGATAAATGCAGGTAATTATAAAAGCCTATCAAAGAGCCATGAATAATGTTAATATAATAACACTTCAAGTCATCGCGTCAGCCCATTCCGTATCTTCGAACCCACTCACCAGTATGCTCAAATGTTTTAGACACTTCACAACATTGCGACTTGATGCCCAGCTACCAAACAAACTTAATAAAATATTATCAGCGAGGTGGCTAAAGTTAGCATAAGGATACATGTTTTATTGTCACTTTCATACAGTACATTGGAAGGCCTGTCCGTTAAGTGGTCAGCAAGACTTTGTGCACATCCCACATTCAGGTGCAACATAACAAAACACAAGGAACTCTTCAGAAAGTCCGCACACTTCAGAATCCTTGTTGTTCTGTTTATTTTACATCAACAAGCACAGAATAACATTTCAGCAATTGTTGGTCTTTTTTAGATTCAGAGGTACACAGACTGAGAGTCGAACACCTGTAACAACAAAATAGACTCCTGCTCTTCCATTCTTTAACCACAGATTAATAGCTTGTTTTTTCCAAGTCCACCCCCACACCTGTAGTGGTAAACAAACTCTCGTAGCCTTTGACAGTTGTACATACACAAAGCAGAGGAGTAAAATGCTGTTGAAAAATCACATGACCGCTATTGTGCAGTTTCGTGGTACCAGAGTGAAAGAACTGGACAAACAATCAAAACCTAAAAATGGCCTACGATTTCAAAGTCCTCATCATCCCCATTTTGCCTAAACCACATCACAAAGTTTACGCCACTTATTGACAGACACACACACATCCCTAAAAAAAATCTAAATCAGAGACTGTTCAGTACTACCAGGTTCATTTATTCAGAGAAAAAAAAAAAACAAGTCAAAAGGTCAGCATGTGGGTCAAAGGTCAAAGGTGAGATGACCGCCACATGGCCACTATTGATTAACACTCATGAGGACCACCCCCCACCCCTCAGCTCTTTGCCCTGAGCTGCCAGTGCCAGCCAAAACACAGGCAGCCCGTCTCCTCCACTGAGGCACTATGGGTAGGGTGTGCAAGCTAACTGCCTGCCTGCTTGCTTGCTTGCTTGCCTGCCTGCTCACTCCAGCCTCTGCAACGGGTTGGGCTTTCTTCTCTCAATGACTTGCTTTCTCCCATCACTTGTAGATGGCGCTAGAGAACGCTTCTGCCTCCCTGTTATATAAGCCTCTCCCTTCATGCTTGCCCTTTCTCCCCCCCCTTTCTTTTTTTTTTTTCTCCTCCCTGCCTGCCTCCCTGCTTGCCTTCACAGAATGGCGCCTCCTACTGAAAAAGCAGCAGAGCCCAACCTATACAACATGTCTGCAGAGCTTTTTTTTTTGGGTGGGGGCAGGAATCAAGCTGACAAACTGAGGCCAGCACAGACAAGAGAACCGCTTCCTTGTTTTCCCCATAACAGAAACATGTCCACGAGGATCTCAAGAGATCCAACACAAAGATCTGTAATACAAAACACTAAGTGAATACTAAAGGGGCAACTTTTCAAAGGCAGCACTTGCCTCTGCTGACCTGAAATGCTACCACTGTCCTTACACTGTGGGTGCCTCTACTCGAGTAGTTTGATTAATAAAAAAAATAAATAAAAAAAGCTCAGCGCCTCCACATGCAGAGGATGACAGCACCGTACGGAGAAGACTTCATACGCAAACTGCTGCTTAGAAACGTCATTTCTTATTTCTTCCAGTACTGACAAGGACGCCGCCTGTCATTTTATCGAATCCCTATTCACACGATTTTTGGAACTGAACAACAGATAATGAAATAATGCAGAGGACAGATGTTAAGTTAAACAGGACGGCAATCTGACCATGTCACCGAACTTTGACATCTGTAGCACCTGGTTACGTCCAATCAGAATCCATGGGATCAACACGGCAAGACTGCACAGGATTGATGGTTTTCCATTTAGCCAGAAACGTGAACTACAAAGAGTCTAGTGGTACGTCATACATGGTACTGACTGACTCACAGTTTTCGCATAAAAATGTCTAAGCACGTCCTAATCACGTTCACCACGGAGAAAGACAATCACAATCATGTTAATGGGTACTATGTCAGCCAGCCTAACCGCTGGACCTATTAACATGACGGTAGATAAATGCAGGTAATTATAAAAGCCTATCAAAGAGCCATGAATAATGTTAATATAATAACACTTCAAGTCATCGCGTCAGCCCATTTCGTATCTTCGAACCCACTCACCAGTATGCTCAAATGTTTTAGACACTTCACAACATTGCGACTTGATGCCCAGCTACCAAACAAACTTAATAAAATATTACCAGCGAGGTGGCTAAAGTTAGCAGGCTAGGCTACAGTCATACATAGCAAGTTGAACAGCCTGTCTATCCGGAGAGAACCCAGCTTGAGATGAAAAGGACATGAAAGGAAATTCATCGACAGTCTGTGTTAGTTTGTCACTCCGTGAACATTATACATTAAACACACTAAACATCGAAAAAGCGCACGAGCAAACCGGATAGCTAAGGTTGTTTCCAGCCTTTCGGCACGAGCTGTTTGTCTATAGGTGACGACAGGCTAGCTAGCCTGCTGACTGATGAAGACTACTGACATCTCTCAGAAAGCTAGCCTTCGCTAGTAGGCAAGGCAGTGGTCTGTAAAAGCGAGCTTCCTTCGCTCATGCCAACGAAGATGCCATCATACAAACTCCTGCTATGCGACATCAGGATTCCTCACCCTTATCGCCTTGTGAAGTGCGACTGAGAGACCCACCACTGCATTCAAAGGGGCTCCGGCTCTACCCTTAAGCTAATGTTAGCTTGGGAACGACATCCAGCTAATGTTAGCCGTCCTAGCGCCCTGTGTTTAGGCTTTCCAATGTTTCCTGTTGTTAGCATTGATGCTATTTCAGCTAAATAACCACTAGCGAGCTAGCCTCTTGTTCAAGCAGAAGTTAGTTACCTGGCTCCGAGGCTGTCTCTCCCGCAAATGTAATTCTTATTATTCCAGCAGATCCGCAGACACAAAAACGTGACCGGCACTCTCACTTTCCCTCCTCTTCCTCCAGTGGGGCAGGCACAATACACCGCCTCGCTGAAACCATTCGAAACGGGCACACCACACCAAGAGAGGGAGCTCGACTTCTACAACTGGCGGAGTCAGAGCTGTCCGTCTCCCTCTGTTCGGTTACCGGGGATGAGGTACTGAAACTCATCTAGTTGGATGATCCTTGAGAGTACCAATATTAAGGAAGAGTAGTTAACTGTTTTGATGCCTCGACATTTACTGTTAGAGGGGTTCACCCGGATACCTCTGGGATCAGATCATGCAAATTGTCCACAATTAGTCTATTCCCTCATCTCCCACACAGACAATACAACCCAATCCACTGCCTGTTCTGTCCAAAATGGCGTGTCTAAAAGGGCGGAAGTGACATATGTGTTTGATTAGCATAAAAAACTCATTGTGCCTACAGAGAGAGCCATTGAGCCCACATAATCGGAGATGAGGCTGTAAGTCGATCATCAGTCACATTGATACCTGTTATATCCGAGGTCCTTTTCCACTTAAAATCAACGGCGTCACCCACCGAGACTGATGGAGATTGCTGAAGCGATATTCTGTTCTTCGCTGGCACTGGGGTAAACAAATCCAATCCGCACTTATCACTTTTGGAACACAGGGGGCGCCCTTTTCAGAGGCGCAACTGACAGTGAACGCATGCGTTGAAACTACATCTGGTGCCTTCCCCTCTGCTTCCCCCACAGAGACTCGGATGTATACAGTGCCTGAGTACTTACCCAGCGTCGGAGTACTATCATTCAGGTGGTGGCGCTGTAGTGTTCACCGGGACTACTTTTTAGTGCCAGGGACGGGGGAGTGATTGTGAGCATCTATTCATGTTCACAGTTTGGTTCTTAGCCTAGATTACCGTGAGATATGTAAAGTGTGAAGGATTTTTTATTTATTTATTTTTTTGTTAGAGGGGTCACATATCACAATCACACATAGCTTCATCCATTCCTGTCATGGAAGGTAGTGACAGCTTACACATGCTGCCAATACAGCCATGCCCATCTGATAACACCTAACACCATAGAAGAAGGAAGATGGCCTATGCATGGTCAATCTATGGGCTGACCACATCTGCTTGCATAGAGCTATGCTTCTCCATAGGCAACCTGTTCCTGAAAAGGTCCTTCCACCTACAACTATATTAATCAAGGCACAGGAATTGCATGCAGAAAAAAAACGATGTAACCATTACATTTAATGTTCACCATGCACACCTATGATAACATGTTCCATTACCCCTGTGTGTGTTAACAAATGACCTCAAGGGATGTCGAATATGAAATCTTATGATGTAATCCTCTGACTTCATCAGTACTGAGCACCACAGTTTGAGGATTTTCAGTATTTATCAGCAGCATGGGATACTCACAAGGGGACAGCGGACTGATTAGTAGACTAATCAATACGACAGCCATGTGGAGACAAATCAGGAAGACAAAACACAGAGCAATCAGAAAAACCTTACTTAGGAATGACTTCATGCAATGGCACTTATGATGGACAACAGCTACAAATTTGTGCACGGACAACGAGCTCCTCGGATGGCCCCTATTGTACGAAGGTGATTAATAACCTTTACTTGCGAGTCAATACGACACCAGGGGAAAAAGAGGAAAGATCAACATGCCGGGACACAAAGATTAGTCAGGTCTTGACACACAATCAATGCCAGGATATCAAACTAGAGTCTATGGCGCTTTGTTGCACCGCTATCTCCCAACGGATCAGCTGTAAAAATGTTGTTTTTAATAAATAAATAAATAAAAAACATGCAGAATCCCTGAGCAAATGAGTGCCTTCTCAGATAGACCTTATTTATTTTACACAGACAGCTGCCAAGGCAACAGGAGAGAGCAATGTTCTCTCTAAATAAGGCTCAGCCTCATCGTTTATAATTCTGGTAAAAAAAAGTAGTTTTGGAAAACATACCACACATCTATGCTACCCTCTGTAAAGAATAATCATAAGTACATACATCTGATAAATCCCATAGGACACGAGGAAGGCAAACATCACACTCATTTTAGGTATGTCTGGAAATTGCTCTTAGCTGGTCACTATGATTGTACTGTCAGTGCCAGTGCAAAAGTAATTACAGTGTTATTAGGGTGTGTAATAATAAAGTTTTTCTGAATTAGGATTCATTTTTTCACCAATAATTTATTCTGATGATTTCTGTTACAAAACTAATCAAATATTCAGGCATACTGAAAAATAATAAAAGGTGGATCATGATATCAGTTTGTAAGCACATGGTACATTGTCATTTCATAACAAACATGGGCTTCACTCAACATTTCTCCAGCAATATTGACACATTTCAGCTCATCTTCTAATGAACAGATTTCATTATTACAATTTGGGAAGATCTAAGATCTATTGAAAAATGCATCCATTACACAAAAGCAAGTGGCATTTCTTTGGCTCCTGTCACATACTGTAAAGTACCTACACATTCCTGTCACAACGTGATGTCCAGTATTGACAGCTGAACATTTTGGTCACACCAACCCAACATTTGCTTTCATGACTACAGTAAAACACATGTGAAAATAAGTGTATATGATAAGCAGCTGCAATACCAAATTAGATTTTTTTTTTTGTACAATCTTTAATTTCCAAACTGTATCTTACAAATTCAGTTCAGTTTACTTGAAAGAGTCATTTGGAAACAATGAAAATGACATCCTACAGCAAACCATTGCTCTGAAGACCACACATAAAAAATCCACTGCCAATATGACTATCTACACTTCCCATAAGCAACAGAAAGTTTCTGTGAGATGATCTGTGAGATGATCATGAATCAACACTACACCAAACCAGCTACCATTTAAGCCTGCCTCTCTCTTTTTGCAAGTGATGCCTCACAACTAATGCTGTGCACTTTTATGTTGTTGCGAACAAGGTCAGAAGTCCTTTCAGGAAGGAGACGATTTCATTTCCTCCCAACTTGGACTCCCCGTAAACACGGTCCACAAATGAGATGGGAACCTATCGAAAGGTGTTTACATCATTAATCAAATACAGCATGCATGGACATACACTATGATTATTGTACTGGGGTTCAAAGGAAGTGAATTATTACAAAGCCCCCTCCCCTTTAAGTCTTACCTCTCCAATGCTATATCCCAGCTGTCTTGCACGCACAATCATCTCCATTTGAAAGACATAGCCCTTAGACACACACTGCTTTATCAGGTTCTCCAACACCTCCTTTTTGTACAGCCTAACACACACAGCAAAAATACAGTAAAGAGCATGAATACTACCTTAAAGAACCACTGAAGTGTAAACTGTATTTGGTTTGGTACCATGTGAAATATACCAGAGAACTGTGTATGAAAAGATATGGGAAACCCTGTGAAGTCAGTTTTACTGTTTTGGGGAGTTACGCAGTTTAGGAGCTTTTTCACAGTTGGTGTAAGTAGGGGGGTACTAAAACGCATTCTGCTTGTGTCATGAGGCATGTTCAGTACAGTATAGCTATGCAGCAGAGGGGGACATCCCGGGTTCAGAGAGTAAAAGTCCTGCCACATATTTGTTCCAGCCAATTTACTGAACCAGCTGATCCTAGGTAAATGAGCTAATTAGTGAAATCACCTGTGTTGAAAGCTTAGGCAGAAGGAATACATGGCAGGACTTTTACTTTCTGAATCTGCTTTGTCCGCCTCTGCTACAGGTGCAGTTGCTTGGCGCTTAGAGCCAGCACCTCTACAGCATCAAAGCTAAGTAAGCAGGAAAGTGTATTTTAAACTGTTTAAACTATTTTAGGTGTTAAAGGTGTGTTTTAAACTGATCTTAAGTTCTTAGTTTTGAGGCCAGCATAGAATCATTGACATGTGCTTTTGCGGTTAGGCAGTACAATCAAAATCTACCACTGGCTACATTAATATTGCTTATATTCTTCTACTCTGTGAGTGTGATTGAGGATGTGCTCTGACTGCCACTCCAATGAGCCTGGCTCTTTGGCATTGCAGTCAGAGGGCATGTTTGGTACCCTGGAGACCTGGATTCAAAGCCAGGTGGGGTGACTTCTCTTCACTTTCGCTACAAATGGTGTCAGAAATGGGCTGCTTGGGCCATATGAGGGACCCCCAGGTTAGGTTGACCCTAATGCAAGTGATCCCAGTCATGGGCAAAGCATGAGTATGTGAGGCACCGTGGATGGGAGAAGTATGATGGGAGATGCGTGAGGGACACCTAAGTGTGTGTGAAGGCAGTGTGACAGAGTGTCATCACTGCAATGTAGGATGTGCTCTGACAGCAACTCCAATAAGCCTGGCCTAAGGGCATGTTTGTTACCAGGCAGACCTGGGTTTGAAAGCCAGGTGGGGTGACTTCTCTCCCCTTTTCCTACATACGTCTTTATACCACCAACCCCATACAGAAAGTACCGCTTACCACTTTGAGACCTAATTTTACCTTGCAGCAATGTTCACTTAAAATTGATGAAGTGATTACCAACAGCTTGGAGAAATGTAGACACAATATTATGTTTAACTTAACTGTATCTTTAAGATACAAACTCAGCAATTTTATGTTTTTCAGAATCAATTGCGCGCACACACACACACACACACACACACAAACACACATGCACACGCACGCACGCACGCACACGCGCACACACACACCTCACCTGAAACTTCCTGTCAAATCAGACGCTCCCGGTCTTAAGAGCACCTGTGTAATGAAGTTTGCTCCTCGGCTGGTTTGACATTGGAATGACAGACAAAGTGTAAAAAAGACAAACATTAGCACTCAGATTCAACAGTCCACCAATATACACAATACCCAATGTGATTTCACCAACTGTACTGTTAAATAACACAGAATATGATTGATAGGGAAGAGATGCTGGCCACTGGTTTTTACCTGATAAGCTTCCTGCGTAAATCCCATCCATACACACCCCCATTTCCTCTGTACCTCGTCCCAGACACCACGTCATATCCACCCTCTCTTTGTTTTCTGAAACAAACACCCCAAAAGCACACTCTTGGTTATGCTGTACTACCAGGAAACCAGCATATTACACAGACTTAAACCTCAAAATAAAACAAATAAGAAGTTTGTGATATTAAGAGACAGAGGAAGCACTTACTGTATGAATTCAGGAATAAATTTTGGCTGAAAGAGAAATGTGGAAGTTGTGAATATGATGCATCTTTAAACTTATGAGGTTTGACAACTGACATCAATTCACTTTTCTGACTGTGCTTTTGTTATGCAAAATCACATGTCTATTGCTATGCTATTAAGTTACAAACAGTAAAACTCTTCTGAGCATATATGCTGCTTACTTGCACATCCTTATACAGACAGATATTCAAAATGGCAAAAACAATCCCAAATGCAGATATTTATAATGCCAAAAGCAATCTTACATGATGAGAGAGATCAGCATCCATGATGATGATAAAATTGCCTGTGGCGTGCTGGATGCCATGGATATAAGCAGTGCCTGTGTGGAATTAAAGATGATGCATTGTTATTAAAATTAAATGATATTAACCATGTAAGATGTAAAAACGAAACTTGTTTTAAGTATAATACCCAATCCTAGTTTCTTTGCTCTGGGTCGGAGTAGCTAAAAAAGAGAGAAAAAAATGTCACAACATACAAACAACAACAAAATCAACACTAATTGTAAGGAAACAGTTATTCACTCACTATCTTGTCCTCGCCATAGATTTTCTGCAGCTGTTCAGCAACTTCCAGTGTCCCGTCTGGGCTTCCATCGTCAATGACAATTATCTCATAGTCATACCCACTGCACAACATAAAAGCATTAATGGAGCAGCGTTGTCAGATGAAACAAAACAAACTGCGCGAATCATCTTGACGGAAGGTCACTGTTCTATATGAAATAACACAAGTTAGTAAGAATTCTACTAGTTGTCAAAGTGAGTTGTATTCAGCTAGCCCCTATTTCAGTTACCTGAACAAATCTATAATGCCACTGCTGATTTGGCAATAACAACACATTTATAACAATATTTCAGAAAGTTTGGAACAGGAAGCAGACGCAAACTGTGACAACGTTTTGTTACATAGTAGCCGACAATAAACAAACTAAGCTCAATTTTGTATTAAGTCATCTTAACTCAGCCACAGCAACAAGCAAGCTTCTACTACTACTCGGCGTAGTGAAAGATGCAAAACATGAATGCCAGCTATCTTACCTGTCGCCGAAGTATTTGACCAGGAGCCACACAATAAGGGGTAGATTTTCCCGTTCGTTGTAAGTGGGCAATAAAATAGAATATTTGTCTCCAGTGCTTTGCTTTTTGTCACTTCTTTTACTTGCCATGTTGGAATGTTACGACACCGGCGGATGTAGGCGTAACAAGATATTTGTTCCGTCCAACCATCGCTTATAGGTTCCGGGGAAACATTTACCACTAGATGGGGCCATAACACCGTTAAACTGTGTACTATGGCAGACTTGGGAAAATTGCAGCAGTGTTTGCGGCATTGTAACGCTCTAGCAATTGTAGCATTTTTTTTTACCATAACATATTATTTTCCTACCACACAAATAGTTTTTAAAGATGTATATTGTTTTGGCAGAGTTATGTCCTTGTGTTTTGTTTGGTGGGCCAGTATATTTATTCTAGTCATTTTCTCTAGAGTGAGCTATATGCATTTATCATGGAGCTAATAAAAAGAGAACAAAAATTTGTACAAAAACTTTTATTAAGGAAATAGCATACACACATGCTCTAGTGTTTTTCAGTCAGTATACTCAGTATTTCACACCAATACATGTGCTCCTGCACACACCCACACACACACACACACACACACACACCACACACACACACACACACACACACACACACACACACAATAAAAAAACATTGAGTAGTGGCCAAGGTTCAAGGATGGTTTAGTAGGTAGTGACTGCATTGTCCATTTATAAGACACATTTGTAAGCACACAATGCACCTTGTAATAACAGCACTACATTTTCAAGATAAACAATATTCCCAAAAGTAACCAAATAATACAATTACTTAGTACGGCATCAAGTAAAAGTCTAAATATATTCCTAATATATGCTCATAAGTAAGAAAAAAAGTCTCACAGTTTAGTTTTATAATAACACAAATAAAATTCATTTGAACTGAACTAAAATAACAATAAAAAGATAGCAGAAATGACAACAGCTTTACAATAAGTTGTAAAAACACAAAAGACATAAATAAAAAATATAATACAATAAACTGATGAGCAATATAAACATAATCAGTGCGAAACCTTATTACTCCATACAACACACACGCATACTGCTTTCTCATTTTGAAATAAAAAAAGACATCATCTTTCCATCGTATGAGGGAACCTTCCATACAAAAGATAAATCAGCATTTAAGTCTTCAACATCAACTGTAATGGCTTTGTAGGTATATTTTGTCATCCAACAATGCTGAAGATTTGTATATCGCACACAGATAAGGCACATCTTTATGACGCACCCCTGTAACTCAGAATGGGGAATCTGCATCTGTAGCTGCACACTCCATTAGCACGTACATGTACACTTCATCTTGGGCTGTGTCCGAAATGTTCATTTGTTCACCATATAGTCTACTATAATAGGTGCGAGTTACATTGTTTTGTTCCCTACATAATGCACTATGTAGTGAATGAGTGAAGATTTCGGATTTGACCTTTGACCTCAACAGAGAAACACACTGTCAGTCAGGCCTGTGCAGTACATCCTTATGGCAGCTTCAGTCATCCTGGGCATCTGGGGGCCATGTCCTCCTACACAACGAACGCCGTGTAAGAACTGGTGCTCCTTCTCCTCCTACACTTGGACCATCTTCTTGAACCATCAACCTACTCTTATGGTAGGTAGCCGTAGTATGGATCCTCTGAAATTAGAAGATTAAAAAAATAACATTTTATTGCAACCAAAGACAGTTTTTTTTCACATAATGTGAACTTTTGTTTGGAGCATTCATTGATTAAATGTTTCATGTAGAACCAACATTTGCTGGGTACAAACCAGGCACCCTTCAGTTATTTTGCTTTGGGCACAAATCCAATATGTAAAAGTTTTCATTAGCACGTTTACAGCCTACTATTTAGCAGGCATTTACCTATTAGTGACATGTTAAATTCAAATAATACACCCCAGTTAAGTTGGTTAAATACTGAGAAAATACACCTGAAATATTATTTTATTATAATTTTAAAGGATTGTTTTTTTAGGTTTTAATGTTACTGTACTTAGCCTTTGTAGGGCAGAATAATGGACTGCGCAGGAAGCATTACCAACTTTTCACTTTTCTTATTTTTGAAACTAAGTGAACTACAACAAAAAACGAACAGGCAATTTTATAGCCTTTCAAACATAAATACATCTACACAATCATGGCTGACCGCTTAAACAAAATGGCGCCACTGACCGCCGGCTTCAGGAGCAGAGTTGCAGCCGGTGCTGCTGTCGCACATGCCAGGGGGCCCCATCTCCCCCATCTGCCCCACAGGGCCTGGGATACCGGGCAGACCTTGCTTCCCATCCTCCCCTCTGGGACCCTGGTCACCCACTTTGGTTTCACCAGGTGGACCTGAGAAAACACAAAACGCATGCATAAACACACACACACAAACACACACACACACACACGCACACGCACACACACACACACACACACACACACACACACACACACACACACACACAGATCAAGCAAACGATAAATCACTCACATGCATTCTTTGTTGGGGTGTAATAATAAACTACCCATAGAAGGTAAAACCACAGGTGTTTGAAAAGTTACCTGCGAATCCTTTGATTCCTTGTGGCCCCTGTGTGTTGGCCCCTACATTGCCCTTCTCACCGAGAGGGCCTCTCTGTCCTGGTTGATGGCATAAAAACAATGATAACTAACCAACAGTGTATCTACATCATGACGTACAGTGTTACAATTCAAAACAATATGTAACATTATGTACTGTACCTTAGGGTTAGGGTAAGAATTAGGATTACTGTTAGTTATGTCCTGTGTCACTCATGATGTGCCCGGTACATAACGGTTAACTTTGTTAGCTGATTTGATGTGTTAAGCATTCTAAGCCAATAACCATAACCCTAACCATTACCCTAACCTTAATCTTACCTTAAACATCAGGTTAAGGTAAGGGTAAGGGTTAGGATTATGGTTAGTGATATGAGTGACACAGGACATAACAACAACCTTAGATTCTAAAGTCCCGCCCATCTGGGCGAAATGCCGTGTTTTTAGGGAGTCCCATGACCAACGTGCTTGAGCAACTGCTGGGAACAAAAAGAACTGCTCCTGAGTGGCTCTTGTCCACAATGTCCCAAATGACCCACCTTGCTCTCCTGGGTATCCTGGCTTCCCCGGCATTCCTCTGGACCCCTGTCGTCCCTGCTGACCCCTCATACCCGGCGGGCCTTTGGACCCAGGGAAGCCCGGCTCTCCTGGCGGACCCACGGGCTCCTCGAGAGGCACGGGCTTTCGGCTCATCTCATTTATGAAGGAGTCCAGCTTCAGGACCTCATCTGAAGGGGCAGAAGGTCACATTAGAGGAAAGGTTTGCATGTGTGTGTGTGTGTGTGTGTGTGTGTGTGTGTGTGTGTGTGTGTGGGTGTGTATAAGGGTGTGTATAAGGGTGTGTGTGCGTGTGTGCAGGCATGTGTGCATTTGTGTATAGGAGTGTGTGCATGTGTGTGTATGTGTGTACAAATGCTTCAGTTCACTTCAGATGAGGCAGTTCAGTGTGTCCTGATTCCTTTGGCTCTGAGATGTGTTGGAGTGTGATGTATGTATGTGTGTGTGTGTGTGTGTGTGTGTGTGTGTGTGTGTGTGCGCTGTGTGTGCTGTATGTGAAAAAAATGCATATCAGTTGTACATACTGTGCACTAGTTTTTCACAGGCCTCTGTTACCAGTTGATATATCATGGAAAGAGACTGTGGCTCCCCCTACAACATAAGAACAGTGATTACTGTGACATGTTTTGTAACAACTTTCTTTGAAAAGCCACAATAAACCAGGATCCAGGACCAAAATTCTGTTGATTGACCCTGGTCGACTTGGAGGCCACAGGAATATAGAGCTAGTGAGTGTGAGGAAAACATTTTTGTTGTCACGCCATAACTCACCTTTTCTCCCCTTTCCCCCTTTTTTCCTGGGAGGCCCTATAATTGAAGTGAGATAAGAATTGTTATCCCAAAATATCATAAAAAATAGAACTTATGTCAAATGCTACAGTTTAACATTACAGAGGTATAAAATAAAATGAGAAAACATTTTACGTTTAATAATAACATGACATGACATAATCGTGAACACTAGGATAACAAAAAAAACAAAAAAAAAAACAAAAGATTTGTCACTATGTAAACATTTGCGATTTTTGATCCTTTGTGCCCACCGTAGGTCCCACTGGCCCCAATGGTCCTCTGTCTCCCACTATCCCAGGGTGCCCTGGCATTCCCTGGAAGCCCTAAAGGGGGGACAGCAGGAAGGACCACAATCAACAGCTGCCACCATTTATGACCAAAACCTTCACTGCTTTACATACATCATGAGGCCTGACCCTGAATCTGACCCTTACCCTCGGTCCAGTGATCCCTGGGGGTCCCATGTTCCCCTCAAGACCCCTGATCCCCTACAGGTTGGGAATATACATATAAATGAGGAAAGAACATGGATAGATACAGTCAGTCACATATCCTGTGAACAAATTCCTTTTTTTGAGTGTGTTTGAGTAATGGTGTGTCTATTTTCAAGCAGAGTGAATGACGCACTGCCCCAGAGCATGCTGGGTAAGTGACCGTACCTCAGGACCAGCGTTTCCTTGACTACCCTTGGCGCCGGGAGGGCCCGGTAATCCCTGGGGAGGGCAGAAGAATGGACAGAACAATGACCAGATTAGGGGATACAAGAAGGACAATGCAGCTGTCTAAACACAGTAAATACACATCATCCAGACATTCTGATTGGCTGAGGATCTATAGAGGTGGGTCATGTGACTCAAATGTCATTGTCACCTGGTTTCCTGGTTTTCCCACCTCCCCTTTCTCTCCCCTGGCTCCTGGTGGTCCCTTATGAAAGATGAGAAGGCGATAATGAGAATACATATGACTGTGAAGAAAGGCAGTTATAACAGAGCCACACAGACACACAACAGTATGCACATCAACAAGAACACACTCCAGCGTAGGGTCACCAGGCATAAAATGGCAGAATATCTAAGGAACCAATGCTAGTAAAGAACTATTACCATTTTGCCCTGGACTGTGATGCCTTGAGGTCCTCGGGCACCAATGGATCCTAGTACGCCTTCCTGCCCTATTTTACCTGGAGGGCCCATTTCCCCCTGTACAAAATCAGACAAAGATGCAGTATGACATGTACCACAAGTCCTTTCATTGATTTAGACCAGTGGTTTAAAGTCTTAATTGCTGAGCACATAAAACTGGTTAATGCCAAATCATTCTCTATCACATTGAGATAATGATTTCTCCACCATGATAAGGTTTGAATATTCATAATTTTATTCATATTATTACAATAATAATACTGACAACAATAATAATATTAATCGTAAGAATAATACTAGTAGTAGCAATAGTAGTAATAGTAATAGGACAATCAAAATTAAAAAAACATTCCAAAAGAAAAGAAAAACATATCCCTTAAAATGACAAACTACATACCCAAACCAATACCCAAAGGTGTTTGTATTGTGCCCCCTCACCTTTTGGCCTGGCTCCCCCTTTTCTCCTTTCTCCCCACGAGGACCCGGCTTGCCCTACAAGTCACACACAGGTTTACAAAACAACAAACAAGTCAGCAATTAGAGTTACTATTCCAGGCATGGTGGTGTGGCATCACAGTTAATATGGGAGTTTGGGAATGGCCCTACTCACCGCTGGCCCTTTGTCTCCAGTCCTCCCGGGGGCGCTAGAGGTGCAGGTGCAGGCGTAGGCGGGGGCCGGACAGCTCTCCTCATCCCTCTGCAACAGGCAAAGCCAGCCAATCACAGCAAAGAAGAGTATAGCCTTGGTCATGTGCACACACAGGCACGCAGGCACGCGCTGATGCACATAGATACATTCACTCACACACAGACACAGACACACACAGAGACACAGAGACACAGAAACACACACGCACGCACACACACACACACACACACACACACACACACACACACACACACACACACAGAAACACAGAAACACACACACACACACACACACACACACTTATCTGGTCACATCTGTCTGGTGTAGGTACCTGAGCAGGCAGGTCGCAGCAGGTGTCCTCTGAAGGCCAGGAGGTGTTGCACACAATCTCAAAAGATTGCAGCTGGAACTGCAGGACAGAGGGAGGACACAGATCGTTATCTTATCTTAGTGCACATTCACTGTGTCCCATCACTTCTGCAGAGGTAGGGAGAGCAGGAAGCTATCTTCTAATCCAACTCATTGGCATAACTGTAGTGCATATACGGAAACTCAGCAAAACAAAAACAAGTCTGTGCATGTTTCGGTCTTGTTACTTAAGTCAGAATAGACTTCCCAAATCAAAGGATGAGTTGCGAGTAGCTGTGTAATAACGTAAGGATGTCAAAGCAACCTGAACAGACAGTCATAAATAACTAATTAAATTAGGTGTGGATTTGAAATTTAAAAGAATTTAATAAATTAAAATGAATTAAATAATCAATGGAAATAACCCCGTAAACATCAACCTAGCCTCAATTATAGGCATGAATTATACCTATCGGAATTAAATCTACCCCCTTTAGAAAAGGAACTATTTAGTTGACTCAAAAGACATAAAAGACTTGGCCTGTATCCACTTAGGATTTTCTATTTCAATAGTCAAACTATGCATGAAAGAAGGTTGGGAAGGAGCCTTGGCAATCTGACCTCACAGTAGCTAAGGGAAATAACTAAGCCCTGGACTAATTCTGCACTTGTATCACCCGAGTTTAAATTGGACCGGAGCCTTCCGCAGCTGAGCTCCGCGTCCTTACCTTGGCAATACAGCCAGCCGGAGTTGACTTCCCTCTGGTACAGTATATACAGTAACATAATAATGAACAGAGTGAGATGTTGTCCGCTGGGTTCCCTCCTTACAAAAGCCAGTTAAACCACTGTGTATTACCAATACCGCAGTGTGTGGTGTACAGACAACCATGTAATGCAGCATTACCGGAGCAGAGCCACTGTTTGGCCCCCGCGTCTTCACCATCTTCCCCAGCATCTCATAGCCGTCTGTGGGCAGGGAGCCAAGGGGGCGGGCCGGCCTCTCACCAACGTGCTCACAGTCCACATATAGGGACACGCTCACTTGGCTGACGGACAGGTGAACCTGCCAATCAGAGAGAGAGTAAAGATAGATAGAGAGTCTTTAAAGTTCCCATAGGGGTAATCTTTTTTGAAACGTCGTAACGCAGTGCCAAATGTCAGGTGTAAGAGACACACACACAGAAACATGAACAACATTCCCACGTTTGAGACAACACAAGCACTATTGAATACAGAGAAAAGGATGAGCATCATCGGAGTTTGTTGAGTGCAGTAATCGCTGAGGGGACAAAACTTTTCTTGAAGTGTGTTTTTTTTCCAGTCCAGAGTTTTACAAAGAGGAATTACTGTTTGATGCCCACTAATACCCACCTTTCCTAAAGACCACAGCACTACAGACCAGCTTGCACACTGCACAGACACTTTCATTGTACATATTGCTTTTACTGTGTCTTACGTGTTTTATTATGTCTTAATGCTTTTTATTTTGTGTGGTGTTACCTGTAGTATTCAAGTGGACAATAAATGAAGAATTTCATTGTGTAGGGAGACATGTCTTCTAACTGTACATATGACAGTAAACTTGATCTTGACCTTGACCTTGTGGGCCACAAGTGTAGGTGACTGTGGTAATGAACACTGACCTTATGGAAGCTGCCATAGAAGAGCTTGTGGATCTGAGGCTGGTCGAAGGTGAGCTCCTGCACCTCTCCTCTGTAGTCCAGACTGAAGTATTGCAGGATTTTATTTTCAGCTAAAAACAGAGAATAATGGCTCAGCTCATTTATTCAGACAAGTCAAAAAAAATAATACTAATCATTCCCCACACCTCCTGCACCTCTGTATGTGTTATAAATGTGCAACTATCTAGTAATGTACAGTTATTGAACACTACGTCCCTTACTCAACCTCCTTCAAGTTATTTATTAATTTGTTAATTTCTATCATTTCATAAATAAATAAATCCTTCCATCCATCCATCCATCCATCCATCCATCCACCCATCCATCCATCCATCCATCCATCCATTCTGTCCCTCCCCCCACACCCCCAACTGCCACGCCTCACCGTCCAGCACGACCCCCATCTTGGGCTGGAAGTCGATGTCGGTGAGCTGCCAGAGGGCGAAGGCCTGTCTGGGGGTGTCCTGCAGCAGCCTGAACACCATGCTCAAGGTGTGCTCCGCTGCAATGCCCGCCGGGTGGATGAAACTATGGTGCGCGCACACACACACACATACACACACACACGCACACATGCACGCACACACACACACTAGTGTGACTACATGTTTCATTGAGTCATGCATGATCAAATTACAAATATACCAAAAGTGTATGATGTGAACATGAAAAAGGTAAGTAGATGGTATATTCTTCATGGCACTGACTAGACCATAGGGTGTGTGTGCATCACAGTATCACTGAGCAAAGCATACAATCTTTGCTTCTGCCTCAATTGTCTGTCAGACTAGTAGCTTCCACTCAAATTCACTATTATGGATACACTGTGTGTGTGTGTGTGTGTGTGTGTGTGTGTGTGTGTGTGTGTGTTTGTGTGTGTGTGTATGTATGTGTGTGTGTGTGAGTGTGTGTGTGTGAGTGAGCATGTGTGTGTATACGTGTATGTGTGTGTGTGTGTGTGTGTGTTTGTGTGTATGTGTATATGTATGCATGTGTGCATATGTGCGTGTGTGTATGTGTGTGCGTATGTGTATGTGTCTCACGCTGTGTTCTGTGTGAGCTGGATGTCCCTGTAGAGTGTGTGTATGTGTGAATACGTGTGTGTGTGTGCGTGTATACGTGTGTGTGTGTGTCTCACGCTGTGTTCTGTGTGAGCTGGATGTCCCTGTATTGTGTATGTGTATGCATGTGTGTGTTAGTGCGAGTGTGAGTGTGTGTGTGTGTGTGTGTGTGTGTGTGTGTGTGTGTGTGTGTGTGTGTGTGTGTGTGTGTGTGTGTCTCACGCTGTGTTCTGTGTGAGCTGGATGTCCCTGTAGAGTGTGTAGCTGGGCAGCGTGGTGAAGATGAAGGGCTCGGCCGCCACCCCCTCCACCGAGGAGTGAGCCTGCTTCGTCAGGCCAAACGCCTCCATCATGTCATAGCCTACAGTACACACACACACACACACACACACACACGCATACATACACACAAACACACACACACACACGCACACACACACACACACACACGCACACACACACACAAACACAGGCATATACACACACACACATGCACGCACGCACACACACGCACACACACACAGGGAGAGGGAGACAGAAAGACAGAAAGTTATTAGCCAAGAAATTCTGCAGAAATGATGCAGGGTTAAAAAGAAGACTACAGCTATAGCTTACCTTTTACTAAGCTGTTTCTTACTGTCAGCTCAGGACACACTGTTGAAACAGCAGGAGTCATGTCAAGGCTTTGTACAGTTTCAAAAAGCAAACACCC
Source organism: Setipinna tenuifilis (assembly GCA_030347295.1). Lineage (NCBI taxonomy): Eukaryota > Metazoa > Chordata > Actinopteri > Clupeiformes > Engraulidae > Setipinna > Setipinna tenuifilis. The sequence continues at coordinate 24,638,450 of CM059270.1, read as the reverse complement.
AAGAACATTCACTGAAACCAGCAGTTTCTTGTAAAAGTACTCAAGTTGCATGGAAGCCCTCACCTTCAGTATGTGTGGAATATATTCGTGGAGGTATGGGGATCCTGATTGGTGCCGCAGCTGTCAAGACATGAAACGCCAGCTTTGATTGATGGACACTTATTGGTAGAATTTGCATATGACTGGTGTTTGAAGCTAATTGAATAGCATGATGGACACTGCATCTGACCTGTGGAGTGCAGGATGGACACAGCAGCGCCCTCTACTGTCTCCAGCCTTGAGTACACGCTGATGCGGTACACAGTCTCCGGCTCCAGCTCAGAGAAGCAGTGACTGTTGGTGGAGGCGTCCAACACCTCCTGTTTCATCTGCTTATCTGTGTTAGTACAATAACAAGACACACAGACACGCAGACACGCAGACACATACAAACAGAGACACACACAGGCACACAGACACACATGGACACACACACATTAAGACATGAAAAAAGACATAGAGATGTGTGTGGAATATGAAAAGGGAAAAAAGCGTGGGGTAAGAGGTAGAAGTCTGTATGGGATGTGAGTGGGGAGTGTGTGTGCGCAGCATGTAAGTGAGAAGTGTATGGCATAAGAGGTGTTTGTGAAGTGTGAGAGGAGAGAAGTGTGTGTGTGTGTGTGTGTGTGAGGTGTGATAGCAGGCAGGTGTGTGTGAGAGAGGGGAGGTGCGTGTGTGTGTGTGTGTGTGTGTGTGTATGTGTGTGTGTATGTGTGTGTGTGTATGTGTGTGTGTGTGACAGGGGAGAGGTTGCTTTTTCAATCTTTATATGGACACTTGTTTTAGATAAGATAAAATTTAAATTCCAGCCACTTGTTGAGACAATCACGGACCTTGGTTTTCATTGTCAGTGAATTATTGTTGTATTTCGAAGCCTTGGGCATGTACATAAACCTTTTCTGCAGAGACTGCAACTGTGTGGGTTATGCAAATCAAGTGCAAGTATAAATCAATCAATCTCTGCTGTAATAAATAGTGAATCCATTTGGAGACGAAGAACATATATACTATATACTACATATATATACATATATACTATATATAAGGTCATGTATACTCATAGCCAGTAGTGCTTAAACATTGAAAAAGCAGTCCATGTTTGATCACATTTGTCCAAACCTAAAGCACATGTCTATTGCTGTTTGGATCTGTAATTCCTCCCCTGTGTTCCCTGAGATCAACATAAAGGTGTTAAAGTGTGTTGAGAATGAGTGGACAGGTGTGCGCAGGTGGACAGGTGTGTGCGGTGTACCTCTGAGGGCCTGGATGAGGACGCGGTAGCTGCTGACGGCTGTCACGGGCCTCCAGGACACACAGATGCTGGAGTGGTCAGAGCGCAGCACACTCACACTGCTCACCCGCAAACTGGCTAGAGAGAGACGGGGGGAGGGGAGGGGAGGAGGAGGAGGAAGAGGAGGAGAAAGAGAAGAGGAGAGGGGAGGGGAAGAGGAGGAGGAGGAGGAGAGAGGGAGGGTGGAAGGTGGGGGAAGAAGAAATGTTGCGAAGCAGAGAGAAAAAGCAAAACAAAGAGGGAGAGATTGAGGGAAATATTAGTAAGGCAAGGGCTAGGATGACAGTGGCATTATCTGTGTGGCATTATAAGAATCATCATCCTCCTTTTTAAGCATATTTTTGGGGCTTTTGTGCCTTAATGGATAGGACGGTGAAGAGTAGGACAAGAAATGAGTGGGAGAGAGAGATGGGGTAGGGTTGGGAAAAGGCCCAGGGCTGCATCCCCATGGGCACTTGGCCAAGGGTGCTCTACCCATTGCACCACTGCACCACCCCCTCCTCCTCCTCCTCCTCCTCATCATCATCATCATTCTTATCCTCCTCATCGTTGTCATTAGGTTAGTAAAGGCCCCTTAAACTGTCCCATGTCTCCCCTGTGTCCCAGCCCAGCGGTGCTGCCCAGAAGGGGAGCCTCACCAGTCTTGCCCTGAGCTGAGGTGCTGCCTCCCTCTCGGTTGCGGTACTCTGCCGTCACCAGGATGCTGTAGCGCATGTCAGGCACCAGAGACTGCAGCAGCACACGGCTCTCAGTGCCAGCCACAGACACCTGAAACACACACACACACACAGTCACAAACACACACACACACACGTGCATGCGTGCACGCACACACACACATGCGCACCCGCACACACACACACACACACACACGTTATATTGTGATGACAACAAATGTGACAGACAACATTAGCTTGTGCTACATTACATCAAATATGTCACCTGAATACCAGTGGCAGCAGTTAGCTTGTTTAAGTTAGTCTGCACACACACACACACACACACACACACACACACACAAATACACGCACACACAGACAAACAAGAGTATGTCTTTTCACAGAATTTCACAGGTACACGTAAACACGCACACCCACAAAAACAAACATGCTCAGATACACAAACACACACACACTCACGATTTTCTCTCGTGGGTTGTCCCCTCCGAGGGGGGTGTAGGACACACGGTACTGCTGCACATGGGCGTTGGGGGGCACCCAGCTGACCAGGAGGCTCTCCGCCGTCTCCTCTGACACGGACACGCTGCTCGGACCCGCACCCGACACTGGCACAGAACCAGAAAATGTATATTATTATATATATATGTGTGTGTGTGTATGTGTGTGTGTGTGTGAGAGAGAGAGAGTGTGTGCACGAGTATGTGTGTATGTGTGTGTGTATGTATATGAGCCTGTGTGTGTGTGTGTGTGAATGCTCATGTGTGTGTGTATATGTGTGTGTGTGTGTGAGTGTGTGTGTGTGTGAGAGAGAGTGCGTGCATGAGTATGTGTGTATGTGTGTATGTATGTATGAGCCTGTGTGTGTGTGTGTGTGTGTGTGTGTGTGTGTGTATGTGAGCGTGTGTGTGTGTGTTTTCACTCACATGTGCTGTATCTAATAGCCACTGCCTCGCTCTGAACCCCATCAGGGTAGAGGGCAGAGAGGGAGATCTGGTATTCCTTATTGTCCTCCACATCCTCTAGGATGGCCCCCTCACTGCGCCCATCCACCGACAGCTGAGGCCCAGACAGAGGCAGAGGTAGAGACAGAGGCACAACACACAATGATATACAGGCAGTCATTACAGGCACAGAACCCACAAATAATTACCCACACCTGTGATGCGATTCTGATTTTTTTTTTTTGGCAAATGGAACAGTACCGGTAAGGACAAATTAATATGCATATATTTGCCTAAAGATTTTGTTATTGCCTTAAAAAAGTACAAGGGGTCCCATAGCTCCTATGTAATGCTTTTAATGTGTATTTCATTAATATTTCAACGTACCTCTTGAAGTTTCCCCCCACTGAGAGGGATCCACTTGATCATGTACGAGACGACATCATCAGCTGCCGACACCCACCTCACCGTGATGTCACTTCCTGAGAAATTGGTGACTCTGAGGTCTGTCGGGGCTGGCACTTTCACTGCGGAAAAACATTTACTGTCAGGTCACCATGTACATTTTCAAAGCAGTCATGTACCACAGGCTTGCAAGTGATGTTCCAATACCGATAAAGAACAAGAACGCAGGAAATAAACTGAATCAGAATTGGAATCAGATTTTATTGTCAGTGTACAGGTACAAGGGAATGAAAAGCTTGGCGTAGACACCCATGGCTCACAGATGCTCACTAGGACCAGCCTTGACACACACCATGCTTTGAAAGTAGTACGGTTCTGAGGCTCCTTCACTGTATTTATTTATTTTATTTTTTTTGCTTCTTTTCATCATATTTTGAGCCTCTTTATTTCCTGAGGCTGTGTTTGCTTCTTAGGAGTGACTGTGACATTCTCACCCCCCACTGAAAGAATTAGTTTTATGCCTGAAGCTACCCTGCACCTGATTCCTTCATTTTCTGAGGCTCTTATGTTCACTTCTTAGGAATAACTGTGACATTCATTCCCACCCCCCCAACCACACACACACACACACACACACACACACACCTCTAATTACCTTTAATAAAGTCTTCCGATTCTAATAACTTAACGTCAGTTCAGCTACTGTATATATAAATGCTATTGAGCTGTGATGTAGTGTCATCAAAATTTGCTTGGAAATAAAGACAGTAAAAACAAAGAATATCTCTAAGACATTGAGCCAGTAAATGCTGCTCTTACAATGTCACTGATAAAATGGCCATCAAACACTCAAGCCAGTTTCTGTCAGGTTCATTAGTAAACTAGATCATTTAGATGTGTGAATGACGGACTCACGTGTGGTTATGTTGACAGTGACAGGTGTCGACAGTCCTTTCTCATAGTGTGACTGCACCGAGACAAAATACCTGGAGAGAGACACAAGATTCTGCAGCAGCACGGAGTTGGCACCTTTTACCTCCACCTACAAATGAGAAAAAGGAAAGAGACAGCGCAAATGAAAGAAACAAAGAAAGAGACAAAGAAAGAAAGAGAGAGGGAAACAGAGAGAAAGGGAGAAGGAGAGAGAAAGGAAGAGAGAGAGACAGAGAGATAGAGAGAAACACAGACAGAGACAGAGAGAATGAATCAGAGACACTGATGGCACACATATGACAGTGAACAGATCTGGTAACACTTTAACTAAACCCAGTATTCACAAAACATTACAAACATGTTTATAAATTTGTGTTAGAAGTCATAATGCATCACAGGTACTGTTAAATACTACTATACATTATAAATACTTCATAACATTATAATTCACATAGTACGCTTTATGGATACTGGGCATAAGTAAGCTGCTATTGTGCATTGTGTTTTTTCATACATCAATACCTGCTCATAATCTATTTCCATACTGTAAAAGAGAGAAGAGTGAGCTGGCAGGAGGTGTGCTGGTGCTGATTAGCACTGCTGTAGTCACTGGAGCGCAGCGCACCTGTGACACTTCACACTCCGAGAGGGTGCAGACAAAGGTGACAGTTCCACCTTGCCTTCATTTATGAGTCTATCCCTGTCTTCCAGCCAAAGTTCTAGCCAATGCTTCTTTTAGAACTTATTAGGTATTTTAGTGGATGACAGTATGACGCTTGGACACCTGACCTCTGCAGGGGTTTCAGACTCTCTCTCTCTCACACACACACACACACACACACACACACACACACACACACACACACGCGCACACACACACACACACACACACACACACACGCACACACACAGAGGTGGACAAACTGGCTTAAGAGTACAAGTCCTGTCCTGCCACATTCCGGTTATTTTGCATGCTACTGGTCTAATCTGATTTAATGGATTTTGCTAAGCTAATAATACTAAAGTGCTACCGCCCGATCTGGAGATCCTATTGGATCAAAAATGGTACAACTCAACTATTTAACTCTAACGCTCAAAATACATGCAAGCGGGCGGGCGGAACGTTCTTTTCATTTCAGTCGTTAATTAACATTATATTACCATTCCAAAAACAAAATAATCATTACCATTCAGGATTGTTTATCATTTTAAACTTCATGTCTCTTCAACTGATGGTTGGTACACACTCAAAGCGGAGAAAGCGGGGCGAAAGCGGTAAATTTCGCTTGCATGTATTTTGGGCGTAAGAGAGCTGGAAAATGAGCCAAAAAGGGGGAGTGTTCCTTTAAGGTCACTTAGGGTCATTTGTCTTGCACAGCTGTGCTCACCTCCTGGGCGTCGCTGCCGTAGTTGGTGGTGCAGAAGACCCGGTGTCCAGGTACGTCCTCCGCGCCCGGCACCCAGCTCACTCGCAGAGAACTGTGGCCAACCTGGGGGATGTGGACATTCAATGGAGGGGGGAGAGGGACTGTGGAAGAGGAGAAATGGGGTGGAGAAAGAGGGAGAGAGAGAGCGAGATTAAGGAAGGAGAGAGAGAAAAAAATAGTCTGTAATTAAAAATCCAGTAGTATCCTGTCAATAATTTTATGCCTGAAATGATCAAAATGTCATCGTTATTATATGACTATTATTATATGACTATATAGCAAATTACATTACATTACACCTACTAGCAAATGTTAACTGTAGCCTACACCATGCCCCATGCCTGAGATCTTTCCGCCCCGCATATGCACCAGCAGCATTTTTACTTCCCACTAATGTCCCCTATTAGGCGTGCTACTGTACATGTGTGGGGGTGCGGGTGTCTGAGGTGAGGGGGTACTTACAGGTGGTTGCCTTGGCGGTGACAGGATCACTGGGGTCATCGTCATAGAGGGCGTACAGCGTCACAGAGTACTCGGTGGCCGGCATCAGGTCGTCCAGCTCCACGTCTGTCTGATCCGCTCCGATCTTCACCTGAGGGGAACATTTCTCTCGTCAACATTTTGCATTTTTCCACTGGACTACTGGCATGAACTTTTGACCAGGCATCATTGATATTAACCAAAGAAATCCACACATGTAAAGAAATCAAAAATCCAAAAAAGCTGTATGACAGAAGAAGTACTGTTAAAGTACACCATGACAATGTCCGGTCAACATTTCAGCAGTCAATGTCAACAGTCCAAATAGGAAATAGCTATACTGAAAAAAACATTGACAAATTCAATATTCCCCCAGCTGTATGTAATGTGTAATAAAGAAGCATACGATAAAATTCTTCTACACTATAAATATTAGGAAGCCCAGCTTGTAGGTAAAGATAATTTTAAAAGGATAGCTATATTAACTTGTTTGAGGTGAATTTTTCAAGTAAGCTCGATATACATATATATATATATATATATATAGTATTTTTTTGCACTGTAGTTCCTCCGCCTTACCTCTTTGGCGTCCAGCGGTTCCCCATCAGTGAGCGTGGCGTAGAGGGCCATGTACTGGGTGGCCCCCAGCACTGCACCCCAGCGCACCCTCAGGCTGGTCGGGGAGGAAGGGGTCACCTCCAGGCCCTCTGGGATGGCCAGTGCCACTGCGGGGAGAGAGAGAGGGGGAGAGAGGAGGGAGGAGAAGAAGGAGAGAAATGGGGGGAATAGAGGTGAACAAAGAGGAGAGGAATAATAGGACAGGAAAGACAAGATTAAAGGAAGCAGAAACAAGAGGAAAGAAGAGTTATGACTGTTTATATTTATATTTATGTATTTAGCAGATACTAACACAGCTGACATGGAAAAACGAGAAAAAAAATAACGTTTGAAATGAATACAGAAATGAACAATTTTCCTCCCACTATAAACACATAGACTGTATGTATAAACACCACAAACACTGACAGCAGTAACAATAACAATCACAATATAACACAATTGTAAACTAAACTTTGAGTAGAATGAGAGTAGAGGGCATGGGGGCAACAGAGGTAACAAAACTGGAAACAGTTCACTTCTGAAACCATGTTTTAACAGTCTATCTCTACACTGCTTCAGCCTCTCATCAGGCCAGTGTGTTTGATTGATTGATTGATTGATGACTTTATTAGTACCCAAAGGTAGATTTGGTTTGCAGTCAAGTGAACTCTGCTCATACAAATCAACCAAACATCTTGGACACACATAACATACAAACATTTCACACTAAACACAAGACATGTGTGTGTCTTACAGGTGGTGAAGGTGCCTCTGACGGGGGGCCCCACGTTGTCCTCATAGGCAGGGAAGATGGACAGCTGATACTGGGTCTGTGAGGACAGGCCAGACAGGAGAATACTGGACAGTGCTCCGTCCACAACCAGCTGAAGGACAGAACGAGAATATGATATGTGTTAGACGAAGAACAAAGGAACGGGTCTGACATAATACTGGCTAAACTACGAAGGACCCTGACATCCCATATCAGGAATACTTTATGACTTTAAGATTTCAAGGCTTTTATGGTCATTGAACAGTTACCTGTACAACGAAATTAGACATAGCTGTGAATATACTATTGTGAATATACTATATACTACTGTAATGTACTTATCTAGACTATATATGTGTAATATAATCATCATACATCCATCATATTTTCATGTCCAGCAAGTTAACCAAGCCAATAGTAGTCAAATATAGGCAGTTTGAGTAGACCAGGGACAGCTGTTCTTCAGTCCAGTACAAGTGAAACATACGCAGTCAATTCAATGAGTTTCTCTCTCTCTCTCTCTCTCTCTCTCTCTCTCTCTCTGTCTCACACACACACACACACACACACACACAGTTTCTCTCTCTTCTTCTCTCTCTCTCACACACACACTCTCTCTCTCTCTCTCTCTCTCTCTCTGTCTCACACACACACACACACACAGTTTCTCTCTCTTCTTCTCTCTCTCACTCTCTCTCTATCTCTCTCTTTCTCTCACCTCCTGGGGGGTCTGCCCCTCCGTGCTGTGGTACACCACTCTGTACTGGTTGACCCGGCGAGAGGGGGGGGTCCAGTTGAGCCGCACCTCCCTGGAGCCCAGATGGGAGAAGCGCAGGTTGGTGGGGCTGGGGTAGGACACAGGGGGGGCCTGGGTGGGACGCTCCGGTCCTAAGGGCAGTACACATGCACAGGCACAGACATTTGGTATACAGTGTACATACAATGATACATGTGTGTGTGTGTGTGTGTGTGTGTATGTGTGTGTGTGTGTGTGTGTGTGTGTGTGTGTGTGAGAGAGAGAGAGAGAGAGAGACAGAGACAAAGACAGAGAGAGATACAGGCAGAGACAGAGATTGTGTGTGTGTGTGTGTGTGTGAGAGAGAGAGAGAGACAGAGAGAACGGGAGAGAGAGAGAGAGAGAGAGAGAGAGAGAGAGAGAGAGAGAGAGAGGGTGTGTGTGTGTGTGTGTGCGTGCACATGTAAGTATATGCAAGTATGTCAGAGCTTAGTTTCACTCACGGTTGGCCTTGTTGCGTTCCTCCATTTTGCCACAGAGAATTCTCACCAGTCGGCCCACCAGTTTAGTCAGCAGAGGAAAGTCATTCACATTGTAGGCGTTAAGGTCCTCTGGGGGAGAGGCCACTTGCTTCAGCTCAGCCACATCGGCATTCTTTACACCTTACATGGGGAAAGACAGAATTAAGGAGAGAGGTTCACATCTAGTGATAATACAATTATACATGTGCAGACAGACAGACAGGAATCAGACAGACAGATAGCAACAGAAACAGAGAGAGTGAGAGACAGCAAGAGTGAGAGAAAGAGAGAGAGAGAGCACAAATGAGAAAGTAAAGTTTACCCATGCACCCGCATATTTACAAAAGTGCACTTAGTAAATATACACATACCTCAAGTATTTACTTAAGAAAATAGAAGCCTTTCCCAACATTAACAACTGAACCTGCCCTAGGCATCGCATCACATAAGCATGTGCGCTCCATTTTAACTTCAAGCTTTGCTTAAAAACAAAAGCAAATACCTCACCAAAAAAAAAAAACTCAAACTTTGCCATTATTGTCTGGAACTCCAACTAAGGTTCCAGTCCAGCTGTGTGCAGTACATAAGATCTACCACTAGAGGTCTTACCAACAGCAATAATCTCCACTCCTACATTCTTCAGCTTGTTGGCTGCAGCGATGGCATCGTCTTGAGACTTCCCATCGGTCAGCAGCAGGACAAAGCGTGGGATGTCCTTACGCGCCCCGGCCTCCTCCTTCAAGTTCTCATTGAGCACATGCATTAGGGCCTGACCTGGGAAAACACATGGCAACACATATCAGTCAATCAACACTGCTCCGAGCTGATCACACCAGCTGTTATGGTTCTGTGGGATGTATACTGAATCTCATCCACTTTGTATCTGGTATAATATGCAACATACCCATATGAAATGAACAAATTGCAATATACATACATGTATATATGTATTTGTCATGCTTATTTGTTCTTTGTGTACCTCACAGTACGAGCACTAGTAGTGTGTGTGTGCGCGCACTGGACTGTATCTTGTCTTGTCTCTACTGTATTTTAACAGTTTAACAGCAGGTAACGCCAACTGTTCCCAGGGAAAAGTTGCTTCATCTCACTATGTACTATGTATATGGCTGAAACCACAATAAAACCTACTTCAGTATGCTGAATCTCATCCACTTGCAAGGGTACATTGTGCAATATACTTCTCAGTTGCAACAGACAATTGGGCAATATAGCATGAGTGGGAGTGAGGGTGTTCGTGGATATCCTCACGGGTGTGGTTCAGCTGCAGCCACAAAGCCAAAACCTGAGTGTTTTACTTTCTTTATTATTCTCACTTTTAAAACAATCTTTGTACAAGCAGAGTATGTTTACCTGTTTTATCCTTGCTGTCCTTGCTGATGCATCACTGTGAATTTCCCCATTGAGGGACTAATAAAGGAACTGATCTGATCTTATCTGATATAAGCAAGTGCACACAAGTATGTACTGCACATACACACAAGCACAGCCACAACACATGCACACAGTCACAGTCACCCCCCACATAGTCACACACACACATACACATAAAACACAACACACACAGTATAACATAACTTAACATGCACACACACACACACACACACACACACACACACACACACACACACACACAAAGATATATATCTGAACTCATTATAAAGCACAAGCAAGGACATGCATGTAGCATACAAGTGTTCAACCTCCTATAGATGCATAGGTGCACACACACACACACACACACACACACACACATAAAAGAGTTACGTTTGTAAGGTCATCAGTTACTCCATATCTGACACAAAACACGCCAAAGCTTGTCACAGTGCCATTACTGAATTATTTACAGCCCTTCTGACATGTTCACTTTGTATGCAAATCTACAGTAAGCGCCCAGGAATGAGCTTACCTTACCCTCTGATATGTATTTATATATGTGTGTGCTTCTGTGTGTGTGTGTGTGTGTGTGCACGCATAAGTGCATGTGTGCGTGCGTTTGGCAGCCTGTATGTACATTATAACTGTGTGCTTGTCTATATATATATGTGTGTGCGTGCGTGTGTGTGTGTTTGTGTGTGTGTGCCTACATGTGTGTGTGCATGTGTGTGTGTGTGTGTATGTGTGTGTGATCAGTGCCAATGACTGGATCTAACCCGTGAAAGTGTTCCCTCCCTTGTATCTGAAGTTGTTGTCATGTGTGCATGTGTGTATGCGTGTGTGCGTGTGCATGTGTGTGTGCGCGTGCATGTGTGT
>CM059270.1:24537354-24622354 GCA_030347295.1 Setipinna tenuifilis | reverse complement strand
TTCCCACTGTGGTGTGTGCAGGAGGGGAAGATGAAGACAGAAAAAGCCATCTCACCTCTCACTTGGCTTAGTTAGAACCTCAGAGCGAGTGCCTGCCTGCTAGAACGTACACTAATTCCTTCAATTCACTAATTCCTACTCAAACTCTTCCTAACACAGGACTTCCATTGCCTCACACCAAACTATTGCTACAATTATGCGTTACAAATAATATGAATATGAATATAATAAAAATAATCTGCCTTATCTGTCATTATCACACTTATCACATTAAATCTTCATTGATCACTAGAGTAATAGTTTCATTTTGATTTAGTCATAAAAATGTGTGTTTTAAACTGTTTGTCAGTATGGCCAGATGGCATTATGGAGTTAATGATCATACCACTGTTACAGACTTTATACTAAAAATAAAACCCTGTGTTTTGATATGAAAACTAAACATAAATATTGTTCCACTGAAATAGCTGTGAAAGCAGAGATGAAAGAATCACTGTCTGCGAATCTGTCAGCTTACAGGTGTTGTGTGTATGAATGTGTGTGCAGGTGGGTGGAGCTGAGCGATTTATGAAAAGGTGAGGACAAACTTATTGGCCGTGCAGACACCTGCTTCCTTCCTCTCATTTGTTATGCAGTCATAATAACAGAGAGACACACAGAAGGAGGGAGAGGGAAAGTCTAAGAAGAAAAAATGTAAAACAGCAAGTGGGAGGAAGAAAAGAGAGAGTAAGAGAAAGAAACAGAGGGAGAGAGAAAGGAGTACAGTGAATGAGTGAGTGAGTGAGTGAGTGAGTGAGTGAGTGAGTGAGTGAGTTAGTGAGTGAGTAATTAAGAGTAAGTGAAAGTGGGTGAGTGAGTATGTGAGTGAGCGACTGAATGAATGAGTGAGTGAGTGAGTGAGTGAGTAAGTGAGTGAGTGAGTCAATAAGAGTGAGTGAGTGAATGAATGAGTGAGTGAATAAGTGAGTGAGTGAGTGAGTGAAGAAGAGTGAGTGACTGAGTGAGTGAGGGAGTGAGTGAGGGAGTGAGTGAAGGAGTGAGTGAATAAGTGAGTGAATAAGTAAGTGTGAAAGCAAAAGACAAAGGGGGTTTCCTGTACCTAGCGTGGTGGGCTCCTGGTACAGCACTGTGGGCAGGGCGGCCAGCACGTCTGTGACATCATCCGTCTCCCCTGAGCCAGAGCCGGCCGGCAGCGCCTTCTTCTTCTGCTCGCGATTCCCACTGCGGATCAGCTCATCCTCACGCAGACCGTCAACTACACACAGCATCGAGAGCAGTGAGGAGAGGAGAATAGAGGAGGAGAGAAGAGAGGAGAAGAGAGAGAACAGAACAGAACAGAACAAAAGAGAAGAGAACAAAAGAGAACAGAAGCAAGGAAAGGAGAGCAGAGGAGAGGACGGGAGAGATGAAGAGAGCAGGTGAGAGGAGAGCAGAAGAGAGGAGAGGACAGGAGAGGAGAGGAGAGGAAAAAAGACGCCAAGAAGAAAGGAAAGGGGTTGAGAGGAGCAGAGCAGATAGAGAGTTAGGGCATAGAAAATAGAAATGGACAGGATTGAGAGCAGAGAAGAGATGGGAAGAAACAAAGGAGACGAGGGGATTTAAGAGATTAATTAATAACTAGTCATTTTAGTAGTAACTTTTCTTAAGTAACCACAAGAATATCTGTCCCCTTTAAATGGCCTAGACACCATTATTTCACAGTTTCACAAAACTTTACATGACAAACATGAGGAGTCAATTGTAGTATTAATTACAGTACACAGTTTTCGGCAGAACATGGGAGGAAATGTGATAAATGATAAAATGCCATTCTTTCAATTTATTTTACTATGTGTAACAACATGTAATATTATGTACCTACACTGTACATAACTAACACTAACCCTATGGCACAATGTAAGTACATAATGTTACATATTGTTACAAATGTTGTTACATTGTACTTTATTATGTAGATACACTGCAACAGGGACAGTAAAATAAAGTGTTAGCTCATTTTTATTTTAGACATATAAAAATCAATTTGCTATAGCAACACAAACAAAATGACACAACCAGCTAAGTTTAATGAAACAAAAATAACACAAGTGGCAAATTCAATCCAAGCAAAGGTAGACAACACTGTGTGCTGATCAGTAGATCAGGACCTGACAAATGGGTTTCTATGTGGCTCCAAGACATTCAGGGAAAAAAAAGCGAACTTTCCACCAGAGCTGCGGGCACCTACTGTAGACACACAACCCAGCGAGGGGAACAAAGGAATAATCCCTCCAGACCAAGATGCTCTTCCGGCCTGCCCGTCAGCACTGCATGTTCAGGCACGCACGGCTTGTCACACTAACCTACTCACAGCCCACTTCCTCACTACAATATTAGCATTGTTTTAAAATAGTTGATAACTGATATGATTTTGAAGCAGCATGTTAAAGACATGTACATCATGATCTTTAAATAGTGATCTTTAAATAGGTTTTCATTCTAATCTATTCTTAAGGAAGTAACTTAGTAGTGTAAGCTACTTATGGAAGTAGGCAAGCAAGCACAGAAGGGCATGCCTTAAAAGACCGAAGATTAGTTCCTCTGTGTGTCTGACAAGGAGATTATAAAATTGTGACTCTCTGGTTGGACTGATCGACAGTTCTGACAGCCAGTGAGAAATTCCGGAACATTCCTCTGTTCTTGTAATGCCGCAAGACCCACTCTGGTGTTTCCCTTCCTGACTGAATGACTGAGATCCAGCCTGTCACTGCTCAGGAATCCTCCTTCGTACGTTTTTAGGGGTGGGGGGGCAATTAAACCTGGGCCCACGGGGGGAAAAATGAGCGGGTCTGTGCCAACAACTTGACATTTCTGAAAACAATTGCGAAAGCAGGTCGGGTCGTATGAAAATCCGATCAGAGGCAGAGTGAGTGAGAGTGAGTGAGTGAGAGAGAGGGTGCCAAAATGTCAGACTGCTAATTGGTGGCACATATTTACAATCCTGAAAAAGGTCAGCTTTTCAGCCTTTTGCAGCTGACACATTGTACAAAACACTGAAATACTGCAATAAAATAATAATAATAAATAAATAAAAATTGAGCATTTGTTAGACCCTTGATTTCCCTGAATGCTGACTGCCAAAACTCCAACTAGTGGCTGACGTCTTTCCACAAGCTCTTATCTCTGCAAAGCGATCCCATCTCTCAACTCCTCTTTGACACAATGTATAGGCAGCTTACAGAGTTCAGGCATTCCAGACATTTTTTTTTCCCCGAACGTTTCAAGCGTATCTATACGAATATGGAGGATATGGTCTTCACAATCTCAGACTGCTAGTGTGGAACATAGTGCAGACTGTTGTCTGATTTCTCCATTATGGCAAAGATCGTGAGAAATGCTAATTCAAAATAATAAGGGTCCTTGTTCGGTCTTTTGTCTTCAGTTCTGCTACTGATTGCTCCTGATTGCTCTGTCTATCTCTGTCCACTCTGCCTCACCTCTCTGTGGTTTTTCTTCCTCGCATTCAGTGCTTCAACCACTGATGTAGCCATTTTGTTAAACCACACTTTCCTTTCCCATATAAAAAAGAAATAGAAAAAAATACTGGAATGTTCACGCCCTTCTATATGCGACATGACATAAATTATGACCACTTTTTTCATACAGCAAAGGTATACGACTTAAACATTTCATTCATGTGACATCTATGTGACATTACACAAACTTCTCAAAGATCTTGTATGTGTGTTCCAGACATATGTTCTACATTCTACATTCTATTCTATAAGTTTTACACAAAAGTCTTGTCTAGCTCATCTACATCTTTTCTGCACGAGTTGTTCCATCCTCTTGCAGTATTTCTGGATTTTCATATAACAACATACAACTGCTTTTCCTCAGCATGTTCTCGTCCTGTCACAGTGTTTCATGATTTTTATCTACTAACATGCAACTGCGTTTCCTCGAGAGGTTCTCACCCCACCCCACCCCACAATGCGGGACGGAGCGCAGCCTATACAAGCCTATTGTACCTTTGTTATGTTTATATTGTTATGTTTTGTCATCATGTCTTACTGTCTTGTTTATAAGATGTTTAATGTTCACTGTGGGCCTAATATAGGGAGCACTGCAATTTCAAATTCTGTGTGTGCAACATGTACATATGGTTTTTGACAATAAAGCTGACTTTGACTTTTGACTTTGACAGGGAGAGGTTCCCACCCCAACCTTCCCACAATGCCTTGTGTCTTACTGGTGAAGCGTCTCTTGGCCACCAGCTTCTCCATGGTGCCGTTGAGCAGCAGCACCTGCAGCAGGTACTCCTGGCTGGAGTCCAGCCCCGCCACCGTCGCCCGGCCCTTAGTGGTGGTCAGCATCAGCTCCGGCTGAGGATCGTCTGGACACACACACACAGACACACACGCACACACAGATGCACGCACACATGCACACACACACATACATGTGCGCACATACGCACATGCACACACAGGCGGCACACAGGCATGCATACACCAGGCATGCACACATGCACACAGGCACGCAAGCACACAGGCACACACACACCAGGCACACACACACGCATACACACACATGCATGCACGCGCACACACACACACATACACACACACACACACACACACACACACACACGCACACATACAAAAAGAGAGACAAACAGACTTAAGCACTAGCTTATTGTCCATTCAATTTACATAGACGTGACAGTGACATGTAAAACACAAAGACATGACACAGAAAAACATCCACAAAGTGTATAAAATATATTTTAAATAAAATAAATCTATATTAATAGTCAGTCCTTTAAAAAGGGTGGAAATGGAAGAATGGACTTAAAGTGATATTACACAGGGCAACTTTCTGAGTTGAGTGTTGCCGAGCAACAACATGACTGGTTCCTAATACTCTGGTGGGATGACGATGCCAAAAAAAGCTGCCTGCTACTCGAAATTCTACTGATAAAAATGCGTTGCCTAATATCAGTGATAAAGAAGTGCCTAAACAATATCTATTAGTAATGTTGCCTCGCAACATAGCTGAAAATGTTGCCCAGTGCCCAGTATATCATCACCTTTGTGTGTGTCTGCGGCATGAGCATATTCAGATGTCCACAAAGAGATATGCCGTAACTTCAGACCCACAAAGCTTACAGTGGCCAGCTGTCCATCAAAGGGAGATATTTTTGCTGCAATCTAATGCACTGAAGGGAACATTTCACAATGTCTGGTCTCCTTTCTTACACTTGATATTGTATGAAATGCTTCAAAGTCAAAGGTGCTATATCTAAGAAGTTTTGGGCACGTAATCATGAAATGGTCTGAATATGTTAAAGACGTGTTGAATTGAAATTGAAATGCTAATTTCACTGACAACAGTACAGCTGGAATATTCGCATTTAAAACTAGAGGAGGAGATCAACACTTTTTACAGTATTTTGAATTTGATTGCAGTACCAGTTTTGACCACTGTCCTACACGTACCACCTTTACATACCATGTGCAATTAGACACACATTTTCCAAAACACCTCTTCCTTCCACCTCCCAGTCAAAACACTGGCTCATCAAATTTAGTTCCTTGGCTACTGTAACCGCACCCCTCTCCCCCACCCCCTCCACCACCCTGTGAGTTTCCGTCCACCCTTCTTGCTATCATCCTCTTCCAAATCACTCCATCAAACCACAGTTATGTCTCTCCTGCCCTGCCCTGCCCCCTCCTTATCTGCCTCTGCCTCCCACACCCAAGACCTGCAGGGGGGACCTGGGCTGTGTTTGCAGTCTCCCAACATGCCTGCCGGCCTGTCTGGACTGAGCAAAGAAGAACGAGAGAGAGAGAGCGAGAGAGAGAGAGAGAGAGAGAGAGAGAGAGAGAGATGAAGGAAAGGAGATAAGAGACAGGAGGGCAAAAAGAGACAGAAAAAGAAGAAGGAAGGAGAGGACAAAAAGAATTAAAAAAAAGGAAATGGGCAAAGAGACAGAGACAGAGAAAGAGAGAGATAGAGAGATAGAAAGAGAAAAAAATAAGGAGAGCAAAAGAGTAAGAAAAAAAGAGAACAAGAACACGTTGAGAACCAAAAGTGCCGTAAAGCAAAGGAGGGAGAGAGAGAGCGGGAGAGAGAGAGAGAGAGATAAAGACAGAATTAAAGAAGAAAGAGGTAAGGATAATAGTAAGATCTGTAAAAAGAGATGACGGGGAAGGAGAGAGAGGTGTGCGAATGGGCGGGAAGGGGGGGGTTGGCATGGTGGCTGGCTGGATGCCTATCTATCTCTCCCCCTCTCCATTATTGTTAGTCTGTAACACCACTTACCTCCCCCCCCACCCCCCACAGTGCAGACTCCTGACACCATGCGAAAAGAATGCACGCATCGGCATAATGCACCAGGGACTTTTTTTTTTACTTTTTCTCTTTCCCTATATACCTTCTACCCTTTTGTGTAGCACAGTAAACATGCTGTATGTTACTGCAAACTACTTGGAGTTATGGCAGCGGGTTGCAATAACTTTCATAGATTATTACTATGTGATGACATGTTGATTACCTCACGTGATTAAGACTAAAAAAAGACAGACTGTACAGGTCAGAGGGAGAGAAAAATGACCGACTCACGCAGCAAAGAATCTGCACTCCTACTGTCTGGCACTGACTAGCGCTTTCATTAACTTCTTAACTTTAAATAACCTTCTTAGGGCTTCTTCAAAGTTTATAAAAACAGTCATTTGGAAAATGGTGCACATAATTGGCAGCCATTAAAGGAGAATAAAATCAGCTATTAAAAAAAAACAGTCTTCAGTATAAACAGCGACAGTATTGTTGAAAGCTACCTGCCCAGAATTCTGCACATTTGGTCTATGGAGTCATTTCCTGCTTATCTCAGGTGTTTAAGAGGGTTTCTCCTGAGGTCATGGGATGACATGGCAGTCACCCCATCCAGCCCTCCAGCAGAAATACCCATCTGAGTGATTGGGATTAGGGGCTACGACTATCCGAACGACAGGATTTTAAGAGGGGTTTGTTACACGAGACTGAAAAAAAGAAGCATGCTCAAACTTTCTGGAAAAAGTAAGTGACTAAAACCAAGACATAACACAGTTTTTGAATTCTCACTTTATTCACTTATTGCGAGAGACTGACTTATGATCTATAATAACATTCCTTAAATGTCTGTCGCACCCTAAATGAAGCCAATAAGAACACTGGCGACGTTAGAGTGTTGAAGGGCCTTCTCCACTGGCAACCACCCTACTGCAGGAAGGAGAAATAAAAATCTAACACTGAACACAGGTTCCTAATATTCAATTAAAAATAGACAAATAGTGTTACCTATTTGCTCCTAACATATCTTCTCAATTGGGAAGTTATAACATGAGTTATTACATAACATTACATAGCTTATGTCCTCCTTTTTGTTAGTCGCTTTGGATAAAAGCGTCTGCCTAATGCAATGTAATGTAATGTAATGTAATGACTTCATTCGTAATGATTTTGCTCGTTAAATGACAGTGTATTTTGCGTTAAGTAACATGGGCAGCTAATGAAAGACTATGAGTGCAGTGTGGGCTTTCAAATCAAGACTCTCTTCTTGAAAAAGCTTGTCATAATCAGGCTCTAAAAAGGGTCTAAAAAGACCTAACTAACGGTCCGAGCGTCATTACAGGGTGGAAGGTGTAGCAGACACATCCTAACTAGTCATTCCATCTGCTGGGTCATAAAGATTCCACAGCTGACCTCCCGACCTTCTCCCATAGCTGACTGATCACGTAGGTGTTGACATCTGCGGTGCAACTGTCAATCAACAACTGACCCACAAAATCCAGGTGTAAAGGCTAATCGATGGTCAATATGTTTTCATCGTGTGGAAAATCTGTAAAGGAGAGTGCTCTGTGTGCTTGTGAAGGCCTGGGGGCTTTGGGGAAGAGGAATGGGAGTGTAAGAGAGTGAAAAGGTGCGTCCGGCTTACCTGAAATGGGACGCACGCGAACCTTGTAGCCCTGAACTGGCCCGTCCGCCTCTTTCCATTTCATCTGCAGCCGATCTTCAGAAAGCACCGTTAGTTTGAGCCGGCCTGAGATACACACACACACACACACACACACACACACACACACACACACACACACACACACGTCAGTGCAGTACAGACCATGTTATGCAGAGTTGTGAGTTTGTGCATGTCTAAGTGTCTGTGTGTGTATGAGAGTGAGAGTGAAAGCCAGAAAGGGAGAGACTGACAAAAAGAGAAAAAAAATGGTGAACTTTTCTGTGTGAGTGTCTGTACATCTTTCATGTGTCTGTCTACATGGGTATACCTGAGTATGTCCTCGTGGTTAGATTTGCTATAAAAATTATGGGTTGATGAAGTGGCTGTTACATGTAACTTGTAAACAAATCACTGTTGTTATGAGTCCCACGTTAAAGCTTTGTTTATACTCGCCGTGGATGTCATGGCGACATCGTGACATCACCAATGCGCCAGACCCTTTCATACCGGCACTCACACACACGGCAATCTTCTCCTCATGCAAGGTGTCATAATCCCTCAGCAGTTAAGTAGTTCGGAAAACCTTGCGTTTGACTTAATGACTTAATTGCAGGTTTACATCTGTGCGTGTTCTGCTCTAGTTAACCTAAAACACACTCTACGTCATTGCCTGTTGTTTTGAATGGGGCCACTGCGTCGATGTCGCACGACAACTACAAAATCTGGTGTGTGCACAACCTTGTAACAAACCCATAACATCTCCCACGCATAATGGGGATGGACGTCGGTTTGAAGTCACAAGGTTGTGTGCCATGACAGACGCTGCGAATATAAAGCTTAATGTGCGGATAAAGCACAGACAGATAGAGAGGAGCATGAGAAGGGAGCGCTGGAGCATCAGCTTATGCAGACATCAATGACACCACACCACACCACACAACTACAACACACACAGGCCTCGAAGATCAACACAACTTGCAGACCTGCACAAATGAAACCTACACACACTCACACACAGACACAGACACACACACACACATAATCACACAGTCACAAACACACACTAACACACATACACACATATTCTTCACCCTAACTGCAATTATGATTAGATCATATAAGGCAGTTATCTGCCATTCTGCGCATTTATCAGTCGAGATACAGTAATCAAGAGCTGAACTGGGCCAACAAAGCAGGAGGTCTGGCAGAATGAATGAATGAATGAATGAATGAATGAATGAATGAATGAATGAATGACATGCTCTGACTCTGGGACATCTCTGGTAGATGATAATAAACTGGGAGGGACATCCATAGAAAGCAGGGTCAGGCTGTGCAGCAGTGAAATGGGGCCAAGTGAGGGGTTTGGAGGGAGGGGGGGGGGCAGGCTTGTCTTGGAGATCAAAGCTATCCACCAAGAATATCTCAGAGAGTGCCTCCACCACCACCACCGCATCACCACCACCCACCCCCCGACCCCCCCACCCACCCCCTTCCTTCCAGAAGCTGTAAAACGTCTTAAGCTTCTGGTTTTGCAGTGCCACACTGCACCTCTCAACCCACCCTCACCACTCCCCCCAGCCCTGTCTTCCCATTCTCTCTCTCTCCAGCTCAACCCTTCCCTTGTCTGGGGCCCATCAGCATAATTTCCACATGGCATTCCCCAACAATCTCCCTTTTCATGCCGTCCTCTGTCCCACTGCCTCCTCCCAGCTCCAGCTGTCGCGCGCGGCTCAAAGCGGGCCTTATGCTGTCCCCCCAGGGGTGAAAGGGGAGGGGGGGGGCACGGGCATGGGCACAGGACATCCGTTTTTTAAAGGGGGGCCCCTGAAGTGGGGTGGCCCCTTGTGCTCGGGGTGGGGGGGTTACGGAGACAGGAGGGGTGCAAGGCTAGATTTAAGACACCGCCTGTGCCTTGACGTCATGGCCCGGGACCGAACAGGGGGTGCTGGGTGAGGGGGGGTGGGGGTGGGGGTGGGGGTGAAGGGGGGGGGGGGGGGGGGGGGGGGGGGTAGGACAGAGCGAGGGGAAAGACGCAGGATGTTGACTGCCGGCGTGGAGTGAAGGCATCTTTGTCTTAACTCAAGTGTAGCCTTTCAAGTCTAATCCTCATTTAGACTGTCTGTGTGGATGGAGTGAGGGGATGGAGGACATGGAGGAGTGTGTGTGCATGAGTATGTTTGTGTGTGTGTGTGTGTGTGTGTGTGTGTGTGTTTGAGTGGGGGTGGGGGTGGTTTTGAGGGCTAATGCTGTGTCCATGGCAATGTGCAATGAGTGGTGGCAGAGGATCAGAGACAATCTGAACTTTTCTGGCCTTGAATGCACACTTGCACACACACACATGCACACACACACATATGCATGAACACGCACACATGCACGCACACACACACACATAAACAAATGCGCGCACGCACACACACACGCACGCACGCACACACACACACACACACACACACACACACACACACACACACACTCACACACACACACACACACACACATACACAAACAACTGCATCTGAGAGTCAGTGAGCCAAAACACTGACACTGGACAGAGTAGTGTAGAGACCTCACGAGTTTGGTATGCTAACTAATTGTACCCTAACCTAACACACCCATATGACACTGTAGCAAAAAGGTCACAGTTTGATACAGATGCTTGACAGAGCAAAGATCATGCAACAGCTATGTGTCTATCACGCATAACTGATGTACGTGTGTTACCTATCTTTGTGTTCACATGAATATAATAGTGTGTGTGTGTGTTTGTGTGTGGGTGTAGGTGTGTTTGATGGATGCAGAGAGATAAATAGAGAGAAATAGAGACAGAGAGACACCGACCAGAGGATTTGGGCATGTACACCACAGTCCTGTATTCTCTACTCAGTCAAAATGTGACTTGCTGCTGTGTTTGTGTCTGCTTTGGCAGGTGCTCAAAAAATCACAGGCCTATTACCAGATGCGCCAGATGCAGTGTTTGTGCATTCCACGTTTTATAAAAACAGTGAGTCATATTTGTGTGTGTGTGTGTGTGTGTGTAAGAGAGTAAGATGACTGAGAATAGTGTGGGGGGGGGGGATTAAGATGATAATGGAATACATGTGCTATAAAAACACCCCATAATCTAAAACTAAGACTTTATGTGCTACAATTACATGAGGAAAACACATCAGAAGTGTGCCAATGTGTCTGTGTTACCTGTCTATGTTTTTGGTTATTAGGAGACTAACCATCTGAAGAGACGTGGCTTTCCTAGACAGCCTACCCATCCATTAAGTGGTCTACCCATATTATAAAGGGCTCTACAGTGAAAAGCCAGCAAACTGCAGGGTGGTGAACAATATGCAGGTATGACACAGGCAGGTAATTGACAGTGTGATGTTACCTTGTGAGTCGACCCCTGTGATGATGAGCAGTAGAAGTGTTCCAAGGATAGGCAGTGCTACCCATGACGCAGCTGACAGATGCCTGACCATGATGGACGGGGCTGGGGATCATCTACTCCTGTGGAGGACCAGAGGGGTTATCTCACTAGCTCATAACGATCAACTTAAGAATTAACTTAATTAAATAACTTAAACTTAATCTTAAGAACTGCATTATACAAACAAAGTGTTTTGGGATTACTTAAGACTTTTATTTGGTCTGATTTTTCACTTTTAAAACTGCGTAGGGAACTTTCATAAGAACTATGTTTTTTAGGGCACTATTTTTTAGTCAGACTCACTTTCCTTTTTAAATATAATTCTAAGCATGTATATCCGTAGCTGTCCTTCATAATGAAAAGCTCATAGAACATCACATACAAAAAAAGACTGAAGGTGCTTCATCTAATGGCTCATAAGGAGACTATTGGAGAGCTATAAAAGTCAGGCATTGTAAAAAGTGCAGTTTAAATTCTTGCCTCCCACACACTTATGCCCAGCTGAGAAGTCTGAAGCTGCATCTCACAGAGACACAGGTATGTCAGACAGTCTTGTTGATGAAGAATATAAATGAATGACAGGAAGACACTCATAATCTTTCTGGTAGGCGCCACAGGAACGCAGAGAATGCACTTCCCACTTACAATCAGTTATCAGCTCTAATGGAGCTGTCAGGTAGATAAGTATACGGCCCAAAATTCTACACCAACGGAATGATACTGAACACTGGGCCATCTAGAGCTGTTCTTCTCCCCATTAAACCCTTACCTGCTTTCCCAAGGGAACCTGTGGGTGGGTGCAGGTGGTCTCAAACACAGGTGGGAATTTAATGTAGCCACTGAAATGTAATTACAGCGTGTAGCCTACACGTAATTTGTCCCCACAGAACATGCATTTGCTCAGGGTCAATTAGCTTCCCAGAGCGTTCCGAACAGTTGTCATTAGGAAAGATACTCCAGCTAATTACAAGACTAACAACACTTTACAGCTGTTTTATGTCTGAATGTGAGGGTGAGTCAGAAAAAAGCGGACATGAGCTGTGCTGAAGTCACACTCACGCCAGATTCCCACCTTTCTAAAATATTTATTCACGCTAAAGTGTTTTTTACACTATGAAAAGACGGAAGCAAAAGCACCGATCATTTATCTTCTATTTATTGAACGTGCGTTAGTCTAACAAGTTAAATAGTTTAAGATATGCACCTTTTACTGAGTGCAGAAGCTGATCTCAGGGGGCGATAAACACTAAATTGGTAGACATCTGTAGATTACCATCATGACTTGTCCTCATGGTTTCAAAAGTGGATGTGCCTAACAGAAGTATGCTACAAGATCCAAACATGACATGAACGCACTTTCATGTCACGTTTGCATCTTGAACGCACTTAGTGGAAATTTAATGGTCGCTCAACCGCAGCAGAAGTTAAGTCACACAATTTACACTGCTTTTAAAAGCATCGAAATCCTGCATGCGCAAATGGAAATTTACCTGAGGCCGTTGGTCTCCTTGTCCAGGTTATTCCAATGGCGCGGGCCAAGTCGGGAGCATTCCAAAGACCTGAGTGTGAACAGCTGTTCTAACCTTACTATGTCCGTCGATTCCTTATCAACTGCTGTCTCTGGAGAAACTAGGTGTGAAATATGATACGGGTCTTCAGGGTTTCCAACACGAACATGGGCGGAGAATCTCTTTGGAAGGGTATATATTCTCCTGGGAAATTATTCCTCACTCTGTGGACTGTTGTGACTTGTCTCCAAAAGACAAAGCACACGCCCGAGCGACATGCCATTTGGATTCCTTTGGCATATGCAGTTTTTTAAAAATACGATTAATATAATCTAACTGCATGATAGCTTTAGTTCTTGCTTTGCTTTCGTTGCATCATTTGTCTAATGTATTTGAGATTTTAAAAACGTGTGAGCATTTGTCAGGTTTAAACTTTAGAAACGGCTGGAGACAAGCTGGCTATGCCCCGTAAAATGGGACACTGCCCTCACCAAGACAACGGTTTCGTATTGACCTTTTCTAAAACATTCAGCAGGAATACATGTTACAGATAAAAGCTAATAAGAGACGGCGTGGAATTGTGAAGCGCCAAAGCGCACCTTAAGGGCTATTTTGAGGCAGACACACTCACACAAAAAAGTCATGTCTAGGTAGGTGTGGTTTTTGTGCATGTCAAACTTTTCCCGGGGCTCACACCGCAATCACTCTTCTCAACCTGTTTTGTGGAGGCCCTTAGTCATATATTAAAAGCCTAGAAACCACTGTCACGCCTTAAGATAAAACCAGCTATTGTGTTAACCTTTGGTCGTCAAAGTTAAAGACTTAACAGACCTCCATGTGTAATATTTGGTTGATTAGTCTACTAAACAAGTCCTAAGTATGTTGTTACAATAAAGAATCAGACTTCTGTCCCCTCAGCTGCATACATTACCCAATCTAAAACTTGGAAACAGAGTATAAACTACTCCTCCATAATTGGGGGGTATTACCTTTTTACACGGATATTCTTCCTTTTACATTTTATATTAATTACATTAATATGTTGGTACCCCCCAACCCTGCTATTTTTTTGTCTCTTTGGGGGATACTGGGTCTTGATCAAGGGGTACCGTACCCCCCAGTAGCCCCTGTAATTCGAACTATGCTTGCAGCGACACTGGAGAGGAGAGCAGTTGTGTTTACTTTGTAATATGTCTCCTCTATTCCTTTTCTCCTGCACAAAAGAAACAGCAGATGGCACGTCAATGTGGACTCCCTGTGTTTTTACCAGCCAAACTAGAAACAGACAAGTATGCCGTCAAACACCAGCTTAGAAGGTGGCTGGTGCTTCGATATACAGTAATAGTATATCTTATACTGTAATATACTTATACTATATACTGTAGTAGTTTTTTTTAGCATCCTGATAATTACAGTCTTTGAATTGTTAACATTTCCCCCTTTATCCTTAATTTTGCTCCATAATCTGCAAATGGTCAAAATCAGACCAACATGTACTGAAGCCATGAGAACAACCATTTGCCTTGACATTTCTCTGTCTGTAGTATCTCTGCTCCCGAGGCTGCTTTGTGAATCCCCCTCTTTGTACTCAGGTTAATTTGCTACATAAACTCTGAAAAATTCAATCAAATTAATATGACACTGCTTTGCCTGCACTGTATAGAAGTGCTGCTATCCTGCACTCACCACATGAAAGCAAACCTTCCAAATGAGAAAATCAAATTGCCTCCGCCTCTCCAAGGAGGTAGGTAGAAGGCTTCCTCTCTCAGAGTTGGGAAAATCTAATTGCCAGGAGCAGGGACTATATCAATGGCGTGGTTTATACCCGAAGACACACACAGCTGGAAAGACGATGTGGTGTGTGTGTGTGTGTTGTTTTGTAGAGTGGTGCATGGATCACAGAGTAAATGCAGACAGCTCGTCAAAAGAAAACCAGTCTAGACAAATCCATGAAAGGCATTTTTTCTTTTGTTATTCGTTTTCAATTAAGTTAGTGGTCTGGACACACTTCAGCAAATAATCACAGCTCTTCATAAATTAACATTAAAACATGTTCTATCAAAACAGAACCATTGATTATTCTAGTAAACTATCTTGAAGTAAGGCCACAAGAGACTTGATCTGGGGTGACGTGGACCATGCCAACACCCCCTAATCCCCCTCCGTCCCCATTGGCAAACAACCATCATGTCTGTTCACGTGGTTAATTCTCCTCATGTTCATCTCAATATACTGTTAAGAAACATCAGATGACCTCTGAAAACACTATGATAAAGCTGGGTCCACAGCTTTCCATTTCTTTGATGGCATGTTTGTTTGTTTTGCTTGCTTGCTTGTTTGTTTGTTTGTTTGTACAGAATGTGCCATCTTCGATGAGGTACTGTCACTATGATAGAGTCTCTTTGGTCAATGTGACCATTCCTTGGGATGACAAAAAAAATCCCGCATATCCTCCTCCATTGTGGAGATCAATATGTGGACTCCGGGAAAGAGATCGACTGTTACGCCACGCAACACTCGGTAGTGCTGGCCTTTTTTTAGTGGAGGATCTCCTGCTCCTCCTCTTCCTCGTACACCTCCTCTTCCTCCTCTCGACGCAGAAGTGGAAGCTCCATCTCAGCACCTTCCTTGTACGAGAGCTGCCTCACCGAATGGGCCTTGCCTTTGAAATAAAGTCACAGAAATGCATACAAATCAGAAAAAATGGGTCATACTAAATTTGAACAATACATGAGACAGGAAATATCTGTTAAAAGTATTATGATCTAATCCTATAAGCTACTGATTGCTATTAGAAAGCGTAATGGTAAGTTACTGAAATCTAATCACTTTAAACAGCCAGGTTTATTCTTATCTTTCTCTTAACTAGTTTGCTGGTCTCAGCAAGCATTCCATGTTGTAAAATCAGTTGACGAGTGCGTGTCAAACATTATCCTACCTTTGGAGTAGTAAGTCTTGAGGCCCACGTGAAGGGAGATTCCCGACAGGCAGACGACAAAGCCCAGCCAGTTCACCAGAGTCATTTTATCCCCCATGATCCGTGCAGCCAGCAGCAACGTGCACACTTCCTAAACACGGTGGAGAAGATGAGATGAGTAGAGAGAAGAGTAATAGCATATCGTGCGTGCATTGGGATTCCCAATGGCTAGATAGATCTAAACAGCAGGTGATAACTTGTCATGTCTTCCATACATAGTCCTGTGTGTGTTTGTTCAGCGGCATTTACTTTCCTTCAATTTAAGATCTGGTTACTGCACAAGGCAGTCTGAAATACTTTACTCCGAGTTGCCTAGCTAGAAGACAGCCGTATGTAAAACTTAAACCTCTACGTCAGTAACTATTAAGTAACCTGACAAACGATCAATTTAGGGTTGTCTTGTTCACGCTTTTCAGTAACTCCCTTGACCCACACTGAGAAATATTTCCCGGATATGGTATAAAGTGTGTATTAAACAGGGCCACAGACTCGACCTTGAATATTCCTGCGATGGAGAGTGTGAGGCTAGACGTTCGAGAGACCAGCAGGAACTCCGAGAAGCCCAGTCCGAACGCCAGCGAGCCCCCAGCGGCCAGGGTGCCCAGGGAGTATAGCAGTGGGCCCAGCTCACTCACACGGAACAGCTTCTCCGAGGTACACAGACTCAGCCCTGAGCACACACAGAAATCACACGTATTTACATACCTGCCAGAAAGAATGCTGCTGCACAACAGCGATCTTAAAATGGCAGTACAGAGTGATCAAAACAGTTAGTTCTGCTGGAGACTGTATGCATTGTGGCACTTTTATTCACCAATGAAATGAACAGAATTATAATTACAGAGTGATCAAAACAGTTAGTTCTGCTGGACACTGTATACATTATGGCACTTTAAAATGAACAGAATTAAAATTAAATATAGTTACAGGTGTGAAGACCCATGTTAACCTACATGTGTGTTTAACTATAAACTGAACTAATGAAATAATGACCAGTTCTTTAATGACATGAAAGAACATTTAGCACAAACCTTCATTGTAAAGGAAGAGAGGAAAGAGGCCCAGGAACATGAGTGGCTGCAGGTGGTACATAGTGTCAATGGGGTTCTGGAGACCTGTGAACAGGAGGGTAACAACCTGGCTGAATGCTAACATGCTTGAGGGGAAAATGGCAAACTGTGCTCCGCGTGCATGATTTAACACCCCGAGTGACATTTCTCAACCCCCTGTTTTATTATTCAGTTATACCTCCCACAGCGTCTCATTACGACAATTACCTTTTTTAAAATTCGATACTCAACTTGCACCGTGCACTACAATGCCTTTTTTTTAAAGTCCTGAGGCTAGGGATTTTCCTGCTGCTATGTTTAAGCCCATTTCTTTCTGCACACACACACACACACACACACACACACACACACACACACACACACACACACACACACACACACACACACACACACACACACACACACACACACACACACACACACACACACACACACACACACACACACACACACACACACACACACACACACACACACACACACACACAGCTAGATAAATATGTAGAGCCTGTGGGGAACATTTATTAATGTCCTTAAACAGGTTTTGCCAGCTAGGAGGTAAAACCTGCTCATGACCTCGCCCTAGAAATATAACTGTGTCTGTTACCGTTTTCTTTAAGTAGAGGTAGAAACAGCTCAGATAATGTGCTGTACATTATAGCCTTTACTGTCAAACCAGCTCCCTCCACATGCACATACACCGTGCACACACACACACACACACACACACAGCATCCTATACCAGGGAGCGTGACATCTCACGGATGGTTACCAGGGTACTGACCCAGTTCTGCTTTCTGCATGAGGACCTGCGTTAGAGTCCAGCGGATGCCTCCTATGAAGGACGCGAGGAGGACCATGATGAAGCCCTCCAGGTTGAACTGGGTCGACTCGTACGTGAACATGAACAGACCGCCAGAGATGAGCAGGACGACCACGATGAGAAATGGATTCTGACAGATAAAAAGAAAAAAGTGGGAAGAGGGGAAATATATTAATAAATTGTTTACGTACCTGTTTCTTTCACACATGCACATAGTAGGCACAACCTTTAGATTAATGCAGATCATTGAATGTAGCTGGAGTTGTGTATTTGATGCAATAACAAAACAGTCTTAAAAACTGAACATCAAACAGGGACATATAGGGAAGAAGCACTGCTTTCAGAAATTTCAGTTCAGAATTGCACAGTCATCCATATGAGAGTTACATAATCTAAGAACAAAGTGCCAAGGTGAGCTCACAGCAGAGAGCATATATATAGCCAAAAAGAATCTAGCACAATTAGTCATTTGGATGGAACATGCTTAAACATCCCTCCTGTGCTTTCCTTCGGTCATTCTTTTTCTTTTTGGCACATTAGAGTTAACTACCATCAAAGTTTGTTTTTTTCCTATTTTAGAAAATGTAAG
The DNA here is from genome assembly GCA_030347295.1 of Setipinna tenuifilis. NCBI lineage: Eukaryota > Metazoa > Chordata > Actinopteri > Clupeiformes > Engraulidae > Setipinna > Setipinna tenuifilis. The sequence goes on along the minus strand of CM059270.1, from coordinate 24,603,982 downwards.
AGGTTACAGGCCTAGTCCTGTTCACCTGCTGTGAACTTTGTGCTGGCAGCAGACCTACTCGTTTTTGCCAAAACACAGCTTACTTAGCAAGCCGCAATGCCACATTTTGGGTATATACAGTAAGTCTTCAGTTTCAGGCGTAAACACAGATGGGAGGTACAAATCTTACCGGCTCCTCGAGTTTAAACACAAGCGAGAACAGGAGGATGAAGAGGACAGCAGTAGACTTGGTCATGGTGTACCTGACAAAGATGGCAGCGGGAAACAGAACACATCACATCAAACAACAGACATGATTATTAAATACATAGAGATACAGTGTAAAAACATGAAAAACACAATGTACAACTTTTGCTAATGTTCTTTCACCTTTTATCCTTCATGGTACTAACCCCCCCCTCCCAAAAAATAAAAAATAAAAATAAAAGTCTCACTTACAAACTGATGGTGATGAAAAGAAAGCTCCAGTTAGACAACCCTATGTCCAGTACAGTTGCCAAGGCTATGGAAGAAAGGAGCAGAGAGTGTAAACAACAGTAGGTGTTTAAACCACATGCAAGAAATCTTAAGTGGCATCAGGAGAGAGGGTTGTTTTAACATACTTTAAATTTGAGCTAATGCAACCCTAGCTTGACACAACGCATATCAAGCTTAATAAGCTCTCTGGACACTTTGATTCAAAATGCTACAACAACTTCCACCTACAAGCACTAAATCACCTTGGAAACCAATTTCAGTCTTGGTTGGTGGTCTACTTTGCACTTTGTGAACTAAAGCAATCACTGATAAGGCCTAACTTTGCAGTTCAAACCAAGACTGACAAAACAGGTAAACAGTCTGGACTTTGGTTTCCATGCAAGGTCAGATAAATACAGTGACAAAATACTTCAGCACAGGAGTTCTATTATACTGTTTCCATAGTTTCTTCCTCTGTTTCTGTTACCCACTTTTATATGATCCTTTTTTTTTTTACCTCAATCAATCGGCAATAGGGTGAGTGCATGTGGGCTTACCAGTTGGTGCCACTTTGTAGAGGTAGTCTGACCAACTGAGCATAACCCTCGGTTTGCCCGAAAAGCATTGCAAGGCAGAGCGGGTTAAGGCAGAGAGACAGAATATTATGGTCAGGTGCACCAGCGTCATGAAGAGGGGGAAGTGAAATCCCTAAAAAACAGGAAGGATTTGGTACAGTTTAAGTCACAGATTTGAGTAAGACATAGATTTGAAGAGTGATAACTTCCTACCAAGCTCGAAAAACCCAAGTTGTGTCTCTGAATCTTTTTTACATGCGTGATTACACAATTTAAGACATAGCCCTAGCTCCAGCGCCCTTGCCAAAATGAGAAATCCATACCTTCATGAGCCATTTGTTGTAAAACGTGATTCCGATTGAGAAGACATAATAGAAGAGCACCAATCCAACAGTGCGCACAACACGGCACAGGAATTGTACAGGGCACGCCATGGCGGCCCTCCAGTCGGCCCTCTCTTGGAAGAGGGCCTCACTCAACAGGTATCATAGCCTCCGATCCTTCACTACTCCACCGTGATCGCACCTGGGAAAAGGACAGCCACGTCAACCAAAACAGACACACACTTAAGTTTTGTGGGAGAGATAACTTCGTTGATAAGGTAATCTCATTGTGTTGTCTTGAGTTGCGCAATGTATATGTGTGCGTGTTCCACACAGCCACATAACAACAAGAAAAAAACGGCTGAAGTAACTTAACACGTCAGTGCATATGTGGCATTTTCTAACAATCTAAATATATAACACTATATAAACTAAAGAACAGTGGTGGTTGATATAGTTGCGACATCCCTGATAAAGGTGGTTCAATCAAAATAATTTACTCACAACTGTAAAACTATACAATATAGCCACTATTAACGTGCAAATGTTACACTTTGTATGACACTTAAATTTAAAGTGGCAACATCAATGGCTAAACGTTGTAAGGAACCACTGAGACCATCGCATCCCTGCTGCTAACCAGGTTAACTTACCAGCTGGCAGGGTGCCTTGTTCGGATACACTGGGAGGCAATTATGTTGCCAAATCGATTAAGTGATAATGTGTTAATAAACCATTGTCTCGATTTGGACTCGGTGACAATTGCTATTTGCTACTCAACTACACAAAGATCAACGAGTTGGAGTTGAAATCCAGTGGTGAAAACAACGGAGTATCAGTCTGGGTCTGACTGCACTTCTCTGACGTGTTATGAGAGGTAAGGACCGCTAGCAATGCTAGCCACATAATCATTACATGAACTGCAGCCTGAAAAATCAGGACTTACACGCCACTCACTTCACACTGGGAAGGGTATGCGACTGTAAAATACAATGTTGTGATTGATTAGCTTACCCGAGGAAAGAAAACAGAGCAAAGCGTTTTTGGGAATCTTTCAGCGCAGCAAGAGGGCTGGTGCTCTTACCTTAAAACTTGCTTGCCACATCCGTACTCCCATCCTGTGGGTGGCGACGGACGTGTGCTGTGCAAACCTACAGAAGTCAAGTGTATCAGGATGTGACGTATTATTTGCTGAGACGATTGCACTCAGGAAGGAACCATAGGAAGGAACAACAACGGTGAGGTTTTCAGTTTTTTACTAACAAAACTATATATGAAGTTAATACAAACATGCAGTGTTACAGCTTCAATACGCAATTAGCAATCTTAAGGCTGTATCACCAGTAAATATCTACGTTTGATTTTAATAATCAGCAGGTAACCACAGACGTGCAGAATGGCAGAAGAGGAGGACGACCCTACCTTCGACGAAGATTTCGACGATTCAGGCAATGGTAATGAAGCAGGCCACGGTAAAAGAAAGAGGCTGTTTTCGAAAGAGCTGCGGTGCATGATGTACGGGTTTGGAGACGACCAGAATCCGTACACCGAGTCGGTGGATATTCTCGAGGACCTTGTGATAGAATTCATCACTGAAATGACACACAAAGCAATGTCTATTGGACGCCAAGGCCGTGTCCAGGTTGAGGACATTGTGTTTCTTATTCGCAAGGACCCCAGAAAGTTTGCCAGAGTTAAGGATCTTCTGACTATGAATGAGGAGCTCAAGAGGGCCCGTAAAGCGTTTGATGAAGCGAATTATGGCTCTTAATTGGCTACACATGTTGACGTTACAACAAGGTGGTGATGAGCTAGATACTTTGTTGTGATCCATTGAGCTTCAAGAGTGATGTTTCCACAGGTCTAATCGGCATGTAGCCTACAGCAACCAGTACTGAACAGGAGTGTCTACTGTTTTCATTACAGTCATCACAGGATTTATGTTTGTAAGCAAAGCCTGTTACCAGTAACAAACTTGTACCATGATTTTTATATAAGTAGAAAATAAAGTTAAGTCTACACTGACTGCCATTCTTTATGATTTGTTATTATGACAGTACCTTGTCTTGTCTCAGAGGTAACACTGTAATATCCTCCTACCTAAATGTGAAGGTCTGTTGTCATTCTTTTTCTTTTTGGCCCATTAGAGTTTACCGCCATACATTTAAGAAGTTACAGGCCTAATCCTGTATTCCAGTACAGTATTTGATGTAAAAAATAATAATAATAACAAGAACAGTACAACGGTACCCTATGTTCTTGACACTGTGTTACTTTTTATGCATTTGATACACCATCTAGCAAGATGACATCGATCATGAACAATGGAATAGACTGAACATGGATGTTGATGTATTTTAATCCTATGCATAATATTACATGATGTTTTTGGAAGCATTCAACATGACAAACTTTGCTTTGCATTTTTACTGTATGGTAACTACATGGTTGTGCCAGTGAGAGTTTGAATGCAAGTAAAAAGAAACCCAGAGGATACACAATGCATGGGTTTTAAAAGAAACGCCTAGAAGCCGAGCGATGCACTGTTAAACATAACACATGATAACCTGCCAAAAGTTTTGAGGTCTTGGCAAGAAACCTGATCAATACCAAGCATGGGGTATTCAGAGAGTAGGGGAAATGATCACAAAAGCCACAAGGGCATGTTACTTGAGATCAATGAAACTTTTGGAGAGAAAAAAGAAAAAAATATATCATGTTTATTCATATTCCTCAAAACAAAACCATACAGACCATCAAACATTAGACCAACTAAACATGAGCATGGTTTATTTTTATTTATTTTGTACCATCAAGCATTTATTTGTTACGACGAAATGAGTGTGGCTGGCATTGGTCTAAGCAGCGATAACTAGCTGCAGGATCTAGACTATGTATCTAGACTAAATGCCCTGCAGTGTTAGGGGCATTTTTTTCGATGGTGTGTGCTCTTGATGTAGAGAGCGTTCCCCCCAGTGGGGCTGTCACAACCTGGCTCCTCGGGTCGTGGAACATGCGTATCACTCAAAGCAACTTGGATCAACTCTTGTGTCACGATAAACGCGACCCCGGAGTGTTTGATAGCCCCATCCGGGTGTCAGTCTGTCTGTTGAGGCCTAGCTGTGTCAAGATGAGAGGGGAAGGAGGCAGTGGGCCAGGACGTAAGGACAGGAGAAAAAGGCATGAGTGGGTGTGAGGGACTGGTTTGTCGGCAGGGGGTAATGGGGAAGAGGAATGTCCGTGAGTCTGTTTTTACTGCACGTTCTCCATCATCTTGAGGAATTCTGGGAAGAGAAAATTGGCAACAATAGTCACATGACATGTAGAGTGGGATGCATCCACAACACATCTATGTGAAACTTGGCCTTAATTAGAGGTGTTGTCATGATGTCAAACAATAATTACCGTCAAAGTCCAGCATGCCATCGTTGTTTTTGTCACCATCCTTGAGCAGCTCATCAATCTCGTCTTCTGTCACATTCTCGCCAGTGCTACGGATGATGGCAGCGAACTCCTCTCTGTCGATGTATCCGTCACCGTTGCTAAAGAGACAACAGGTGCTATGAAACAGACTGCTTCCGAAAAATAACAACCATACCACACATAGCCTACATAGCCGTATATAATTTATTATATAATAGGGTGACATACTTGTCGAACACACGGAAGCACTCTGCCAACTCTTCCTCGCTCTTGCCAGCCTGATCCTCCTTAAGCAGTCTCACCATCATGACCAAGAACTCCTCGAAGTCGATGGAACCGCTACCTGAGAGTCACACACACACAAACATCAATCTACGAACAAGGCCGACATTGTAGGCCTCACTCTAGACACTACATAAACGTGTGCCTAACAATTGCTTGTAAACGGGTGATTATTCTATTCCTACGTTATAACAGTGAAAAGTAGCATATTCTCACCATCCTCATCGACCTCCTCGATGATTTCTTCCAGCTCCTCTCTGGTTGGGTTCTGGCCCAACATTCTCATGACAGTACCCAACTCCTTGGTGCTGATATCACCGCCACCATCGGTATCAAACATGTCGAAGGCAGCTTTGAACTCTACAGACAAGGGCCAACAACGCCATGTTAAAAACACAACGTTGACCATGGGCATAAACTGCGTAAAATGCTTTTTAAATATTGTTTTTTTGTCATACACTCACCAGCAAGCATCTCCTCGCTCAGGTAGGAGCGAGCCTCCTGTTGTGCGTCAGTCTACAAATTGACATTTCAGTGTTATTATTGTTGTTTGATTAAATTGAGAGCTGACCAGCAAACCGGTTAATTGCACGACACAAACGTGCAATAACCACATGTGTTTTTTTTATTTAGCATAATTTAGTTAATCATACGTGCGCCCCTTTCGCTCATGTTAAGCATCGTCATCCGACACCTGCCGAAAGTTAACGTGACTATTTTAAGGCGCAGCAAATGAGCTCTTCGGCCAGTGACTGTACATGGCAATTCCGAAATACAATCCTCGGAATGTATCGCCTAAGCATGTAATCCACATAGGCTACAAATGGCTCTGACAGACTGCCATATAGGTAAGAAAAATCGTTGCTATTAACCCTTTAATGTGACCCGTGCCCCCACAGTAGCCCTAAACTCTCCAAACCCCAATGTACACTGTGCCAGATTAGGCTAATTCGTGTTTTATTCTAAACTAATTCATTAGAACTTGGCAACCGATTAACATTAATAATTTAGATAAAAATGTAGATAAAAATCAATCTGGTCTGAATGCCATTAGTTATTAAGAGCTTTAAGATAACTTTGAAATAAATTTGAATTTGAATAGAGTTCCCAAACGAGAGAAACAGCTAACATAAGTTAAATAATAACTTATTTGGGAAATGATGTCAGTGTCTCCTGCCCAGTCATGTAGGTTAGCCCCGTAAGATTATCTAATATAAGATTATCTATCTAAGTGTTCAACAGTTGTTTATTTCCTCCAGTATAGTCTGCAGCATTCATGCTATTTGTCATGCTTTTACAAACAAAACGGTGGCCGGGTGATGTGCTTACTTACCATGATTAGGCTTGTGGATTAGTTATCCCCCTTAATATCCACGAAATAAGCCCAAAGGAGTGGTCAATCCGCATGCACCTCAACAGAAAGACTAGACATCAAGTGACAGTTCAGACACACTTAAAACCGGCCACTTAAGACACGCCCCCTGGCGTACCCAGGCCTCCCGATATAGAATCTTGAACTTTTAGGGTTCTTGTGTGTCCCAGGCCAATCGAAATTTCGAATGTGTACAACAGTAGGCTACTTCCCATTAATCTAGACAATACTATTTGGGGCAATATTGTTAGTGTACAATATTTTGGAAGGAACATTTTTGGCCTTATAATAAAGAACAGTTATTGGTAAATGCCTGTTGGCTTTCTGGTCTATATTATATAAACACATCCCCTTTGCCAGTTGTCTCATGTCAAATGCATTTTTAAAATAAAACAGAACAGTCACATGTGCTTGATTCATCATGTAATATCCATTTTGAAAGTACAAGATGAGGACTAGAGTGCATTAATCACATTCTTTGTGAGGTTGCAGCTGACGAAGCCAAATCACTTTAGGTAGGAAGTACCATTGCTATGGTCAATTCTTGGATGCAAATCCACATTTTCTTGTTTGTAATAGCGTTAATAGCATTGCAGAGACTGTGAGGGGCATGTTAGGCTCTTGGGCAGATAGTTATCTTGGGCCTTCTCAGGGGTAAAGTGAAACCTTAGATGCCAAGGAAAAAGTGCAGTGGTGCAGAATCCTCACCGCGCCCTGAATAGCAAATGATTGAAGACTAAAAGTGGCACAAAGTGGACCCCTCCCCTGAAAACACTCATACAACAGCAAACCAGGTAATTTGCACACACTACGGGCGTCGGATTTGGCCCTCCATGTATGGCAGTTGTTTCCTGAACCGGGCCAGGAAGGCGGGCAAAGGGACATTCGTTAGGGGTTCAGGAAATATTGACTGGGGCTCTGACATGGGGGAGGGCATTGGGCCCTATATACTTTGAGGTTCAAGGGGTATGTTTTTAAAGGGAGAATTTGGGGGGATGATGCTCGAAGGCACTGTGATGGTATTCGTACACTTTTAGATGCACCACTCAAGGGATGGTTCAGATCCAATTATCTGGCTCTTCAAGGGTTGACCTAGCATTCCAGTCCTGGGACCTGCAATGGGCATTTGCAGCACTGGCGACTGCTGAATGGTGATTGAACCTTCCCCGGAACACAAAGACCCATCAGAGGATGATGTAGGCTGAGCAACACCCGAAGACCACCATGAATCAATGAGAGATTAGATTTTTTTCACCCCCTGTTTTTGTTTTTTTTTGGATGACATTTTCCTATGTTCTGAAAGACATTGTTATCTTCAATCCTGTTGGTTAGAAAAAGTGTGATGATATTTTTTTAAGGCAAATGTTTTGCTTGACTGTCTAGCTGTTATTCCAAGACAATAAGATGTAAACATCCAAGTTGTGTTACACATAGTACACAAACAGGTAAGTATTGTGGCTCAGTGTATTTGGAGTATGCATTTTATGAAGATCTCACCGATGTAAAGGACAAAATTAAGCAGTGAGGCAGACGTTTGCTTTTTCTGCCCAAGGACTGCCACATGGATGGTAAATACTTTTTGTGGGGAGAGAAGAAAGCTCGTGATGTGGAAATATGATCTGTGACCCAGAGGAGTGCCAAGGATAGGGGTGGGGGTGGGGGTGGGGATGGGGGTGAGGAGGTGGGATGATTTAGTCTGATGTGAAGACGTGTCTCTTCTGCACACAGTAGTTGGGTGTCATGGATAATGATGTTACAAAAAAAAAACAACATACAATGTGTAAACTTGTGATAATGACATGGAAATCTATTAGGAACCGTATAAATGAATGTGAGTAATACATTACAACCAACATGCTGAAGACATTCCAGTATACTGCTGTCAAGAGGACAAAAAAATCTCAGTGAATTTAATCTTCCCAGCCTCGCCTGCTGTGTCATTCAAGAAAAGAAAAAACAGTCCCCTGAAAACCCATGGTTCATAAAGTACAAGGTACACTGCTGTAGCATTTACATAATTTTAGTCTCTTCTGGCATCGAGATACAACATGGAGGTGGGACCTGAGGCAAAGATGGAAGCTGGTTTATTTTGAAACCTTTCACAGAGGGTGGGGTGCTACATGAATGCGCAATGAGAGACTCTAATAAGGGGGGTGAAGAGTAGGGGAGGGGGAAAGGGTGAGGGTTGGGGTGGGGGTGGGGGTGGGGAAACGTCTCCAGAAGTAGCAGGTGTGGAAGGAGACAGCTGAGGGGGGCGGGGGGCATGGGGTGGGGAGTAGGGGGCTGTGGGGTGTCTCAAGGGTCTCTGTGGAGTAAGGGCGGGGAGGGGAGGGGGGGGGTATTTGACTGTCCACTTCAAGGGTGTATGTTGTTATATTTAGACGTGCATGAACAGCCATCTCAAGAGAAATGCTGGCGGCACTATACAGACAGTTTCATCATCTCACTTTCTTGGATGCATTAGCCTTTCCCATTGACTTTGTAATGTCACATGGTGGACGTCATTACTCCTTTTCTCTCTTCTTTGTTTCCGAGGCATTTTGTTTGTTTCTGTCATTTTTTGCATACTAGGGAGGTCAGCAGAAGCCTTTCGTGAAGAATGGAACTCGAAGGAATGTGTCACTTGTCTCTACTGTACATTCTCCATCATTTTCAGAAACTCTGAAAAAAGAAAGAATGTGATAATGTAGTCATAAGTACAGGTTGTTATGTTTTGAAACTACACAGGCATATGGAAAGCTGTTAAGACATAATGAGGTACCTGGAGACATAGAATTATGTCAGATTATGTATGTTGGGGCGTGAGTACATTGCCACCGGCACATTTATTTTTAAAAACATTATCAGATAGAAAAAAAGCCACACTGGTTTGCCCCTGTGTAGACATAAGTGTACGTACTGTATGTGTTTATGTGAGTGTGTGAATGTGTGTGTGTGTGTGTGTGTGTGTGTGTGTCAGGAGTGGAAATTAACTTTGCAAAATGTGAACTTTTACCAGCCAGTAACAAATAAATGATAAAATTTACAAGCCACTTAACAATACATTTTTGTGTCCAAAATTGACCAACCACTTTTGTATTTTACCAGCATTTGGCTGGTGCACATTTCCATTCCTGGTTTGTGTGTGTGTGTGTGTGTGTGTGTGTGTGTGTGTGTGTGTGTATGCACGCATGCACGTACATGCATGTGTCTTTTAAATCAGGCAGAAAATAAAAAAGATCCCTGTGGTTACAAGTTAAGTCTGCTCACCATCAAAATCGAGCTTGCCGTCTTTGTTGGCATCTGAGTCGGCCATCAGTTCGTCCACCTCTTCCTCGGTCACTTGCTCTCCGGTGGCTTTCAGGATGTCCCCGAACTCCTCACGGTCGATCCACCCATCCCCGTTCCTGTGGCCATCAACATCATCATTGGCATCAACACACAACTGGTCAGTTAGTCACAGAATAGATCACACAATGCAGATGTTTACTGGTAAGGTGAAATATATATATTGTATGAAGAATTAAATGTCAGATGTAAGTAGGTGTTTTTAATGTAAATACACATTAACAGAACATTAACAGAAATACACAAAATAAATAGATAAATAATAAATAACATATTGTTTTTGGTTAGAAACCACATTGTTAAGGCTAAAAGAACGAAGGCATGGATAAAGACTAAGGCTGTTGAATGTAGTATATATTCATAGTAGTGTATGTTGATTGGCACTAGTATTTTCAGAAATGACAACATTTCAGAAAGCTGACTAGCATGTGCCACAGAGTATGTCATGGGGATTATACAGCTAGATGGACTGAGGCAGAAAAAGAACTGAAGGCAAAAGTGTGAAGACTTTCAACAGTGTAGTGCCCTCTGCAGATCTGTCAGTATACTGCAACTGGGATAACTATCACTGGCAACTGCATGTGTGTTCAGCATTAATATCCAATAATACACGTTGTGTGCCTCACAATAACTGCACTTAGGTGACAAAGCGATTAAAAAAAGTTTATAAAACAGAACTGGTCAATTTGTACTTATTGTCATATTTGGTCAAGGGATGGAAATAAGGTCCGTCTCGTAAAAACACACACTTGTCAAAGACGCGGAAACACTCTGACAGCTCCTCCTCCGTCTTCCCAGTTTGGTCCTCCTTCAACTGCTGCACCATCATGACTAAGAACTCCTCAAAGTCGATAGTTCCGCTGCCTACGGGAGGTAATGTTATTATGGGGCTGCCCACTTTATTGCACTGAAAGATTATTCTGATATATATATTCTCTTATCATATAATTTGCAATAAAATGATGACACAATTGTGTAATATTTATGACATAATTGTGTAATATTATTTTGTAAAGATACGAAAACAAAAACATTAGATAGTTTACCGTCCTCATCGACCTCCTCAATAATGGCATCCAGCTCCTCTCTGGTTGGGTTCTGGCCCAACATCCTCATGACAGTACCCAACTCCTTGGTGCTGATATCACCGCCGCCATCGGTATCAAACATGTCAAAGGCAGCCTTGAACTCTGACCAAACAGCGATAAGCAAAAATTGACTTGCTTCTGTTAAAAGCCTTGCTAGTATGCTAAGCATGATCATGTTTTTGCCCTTATGAGCTGTAAAGATCATTTTTCATACTGACATGCATACATCATTATGTGTACACATTTAAAACGGATTTGTAAAGCAATGAAAGAAAGTAATAAATTGTCTCTTACACACACAAATATACATGCACATGCATACACTCATGTACACACACAAACACACACACAAGTTCTTGTTAATCAGTTTCTTTCTTATTCTCTCTATATAATGGCAAATTTAACCTGAGTCCCCCCCCCCCACCCCCCCACGCACACGTTTATTTTTCCATTCTTGTTCACGACTGCATTGCAGACATTTAATGATTGCATTTTGCTAACTGTAAGCTCTGTTACCATGTGAACTAGAACATAGTGCAAGCACAGCCCATCCTGTACCTGCTATCATCTCTTCGCTCAAGAAGGAGCGGGCGTCAGTTTGAGCGTCAGTCGGCTGTAAGAGAACGAGGAATACATAAGAGAATACATGTATGCACACACACACACACACACACACACACACACACACACACACACACACACACACACACACACACACACACACACACAAAGACACACACAAATTATTAAACTTTTGGGGGTTTAATCTCCCCCTATAATCTCCTGAGGTGAGGTATCCTTTTCGCATATTCTTGGTCAGCTTAATGTCTGCTTCAAGACAGTTACTTTATAATATATATAACATAATGAGGAGCAACAGATTGACAGAAAAATCAATAAAAGAAGAACCAGCTGTTGGAGCAGATACTGTGATATGAACAAACTTCCAAATAAGGAAATTCCTAATTGAGAAAGAGAGCTATCACCACTGCTTGAGTGATGTGCTTTGAAGGCTAAAACTATCTGCAAAGGAACTTTATGTGTATCTGTATCTGTATTCCAATGCACCTAGGTTTGAAGATGCTCTCACAATTCCTTGCCTTGTGATCACAAGGTTTGCCAAGAGGCAGTGGGCCGGTCATGGGGCCAGTAGGACTAAACCTGTGACCATAGTGGTATGTAAGTCATCGGTGTACAAAGCACCCATGGGGGTGGGAAAAGTTGACAGTGCTGTCAATATGGTTGGACATGTACTTCCACTAAGAAGAATGTGCACTACAGAACAAAGCCCACCCCTCTCCAAACACACACACTTTTCATTTCACTGCCTGTAAATTGTCCAGGAACAAAGAAAACCACTTGACCTTGAACTTGCCCTTCAACACCACAATACCAACGCCCAAACGCGAGGCTGGAGGAGTACTCTACTCCCCTAGAGATCTGGGTTCCAGGCCAAATGAGGTGAACGTAGTGTGCACTCTCTCTCTCCCTGTCCTGCAGCAGCTTACAAAGGCCAGCCCCTCCCTGTGGGAGCCCCCATTCTCAGCACCAAATGGCTCAAACTCAAGCATGCCTTCTGAAGGGCAAATATAGTGCGTTCCAATTGCAGTCGGAGCTCAGTGTCCGAGTATTTATGTGCGTTGAAAAGCAGGAAGTGACCCCATGTGCGCCCCCTGGCTCTTGGATGTTCGCCCTACAATGTTGGAGCACCACAGAGGGACCCTGATTTCACAATTAAAGATGGCTGCGCAGTTTAAGCATGTTGAGCAACTGCTACAGTATTTTCCATTTATATGTCTCTCATGATGTTTGGTGTTGTCATCAGCCTTAAATATAATCAGTGTTGATTTATTCGATACTATGTACTAATAGGGTCACGTTATGCATGAAATACAGCGTTATGTGTCCTTTAAGTGTCAATCCGAGTCTGGCAAATGGAACACATCAAACTCGGTTTTTGTTGTGTTTTTAGCAGATGTGAGGTCAGTCTGCCCTCCAAATCTCAGTTGCCGAGACAAATGGAAAGCACTAATACAGTAGACCGAGAAGAAAATGTGTTGCCAGTCTACAAACTAAGGATCTCAGCTATGTTAGCTGCCACTGTTGCTACATACTCTCTACACAGGCCTGACATGCATCACAACTCTCATGATTATTGTCGATGAAGAAACAAACATGGCTACAAAATACCCCTCTCCAAGAAACATCTTGGTGATGTACTATGTAAATAGGACATAGACACATTTATGTTTTGATTAGAAAATTACTGTGCATGATCATACATAAACTAATACCGTACAACACTGACTCAAAGAATTTGTCACAGCTGCTCTCTCTCTCTCTCTCTCTCACTCTTTCTCTCTTTCTTTCTCTCTCTATTTCTCTCTCTCTCTTTCACACACACACACACACACACACAGTTTCCACATAAAAGCCAATGAGTCCCCTTTCATACATTTCCATATATATCCAGTAGTGGTGTTGGGTGTTCCCTGAACACCTTAGTGATGTTGTGGTCACAGAAAATACTAGTCCATGTTGAGGATGAATGGGTGAATGTCCAGTGCAGTCCACCATTTCTACAGGCTGACAATCCTGTTCCCAGGTCTACATTACGGCCTCAAAAAAGCTTCCTAAAAAAAGAACTTGGTCATCTTTGCTAAGTGACCCTAGTCCAGTTTGAATTTCCCTTACATCTTAACCTTCCGTGTGTAGGTAACATAAAAGAAAGGCTTACCATAGTGGCTGGCTTTGCTGACGAGCTGACCAAAGATTGTCTGAGACAACAAAGATCTGAGACACAGGTTCTCCCTGAAAAAAACAAAAAACCCTAAAGTATCACAATGGGGACCCAACAGAACTTCCCCAATAAGTACCTAAACATCACCTCTCAGTTAAACTGAAATTGATTGGGATAGGGCGAAATATACCCAGGAGGGTTAACTTTAGCCAATCACTGCACTGTTTGCAAGGGAAATCCCACCCCTCGCTCTGAAGCTAAGCCCTGTCTAAAGCCTGTCAGCCTCATCATGCACTCCTCCTCACCCCATAAATAGCTAGAGGACAGGATGGGCAGTCGCAATGACATTTAACAAAAAAAGAAAAAAAAAAACAAGTGAGACATCAAGAAGTTATTTGGGCTGCGGATTAACAGAGAATCCTCAGACAAATGGATCCCCTCTGTTGCCCTCTCTCTCTCTCTCTCTCTCTCTCTTTCTCTCTCTCTCTCTCTCTCTTGCTCTCATTCTTCTTCTGTCAAGCTCAAATACAAGCACACGGATACAACAGAGACAAAGAGAGATAGAGCGAGAGAGAGAGAGAGAGAAAGAGAAAGACAGAGAGCAGTGCATTGCTCAGAGAGGGGAGTTCTGAGAGTTCTGTCATTGCTCGCATGCTTGTGTTTTTCCTCCTTCTGATCTATCTATCTGTCCATCAGTGTACTGTAGCTGGCTCTCTCTCTCTCCATCTTCTTCTCTCACACTATGCAGACACTTCTTGTTTGGGCTTCTAGAGAAGGTGACAAGCAGCTAATGATTCATGTCTTTCAATCAACAGAAGAAAACAGTGTTAGGAAAATAAGGAAATGCCTCATTTCTACACAAAGGCAGTTCAGTGTGCTTAACAATAAAGATAATAATACAAATAAAAACAAAGATGTTTTACAATATATAAAAGCATAAAGATAAAATAAGTGTAAATGCTTAAAAGGACAAAAGTAAAATAAGTATAAATCATTAGTAAATCATTAAATAAGTATAAGTAGAAAGCATCTGAGAACAGTGGTCTTAAGTCTTACATTTGAAGCTGCCAACAGTATTAGCATTTTTGATGTCTTTTGGAATTTGGGTAAAAAGCTGAACTGCATAGCAGCTGAAAGCTGCGTCGCCAGATTTTGTTTTGACAGCAGGTTTTACCAACAGATTTTTCTGCTGTGATCTTAGAGACCTAGTTGGCGCATATAACTGAAACATATCCAATAGGTAATTGGGTCCCATACCATTTAATGTTTTAAATACAAAAAGCAATGCCTTAAAGTTAATTCTTTAACTTACTGGGAGGCAAGCACTTATTGGCACGCACACGTTTTTCTAGCTCTTGTTGACATAAGACCTCTAAGTTAAGCAATGTTTTTTAGGTGATAAAATTTGAATGTAGTGATTGCTTTCATGTGACTGCTAAAGGTTAGCTCACTGTCAATAAAGACACCAAGGTTTTTACTAGTGTCTTTTGCTTTCAGCTCCTTAGTCTCAAGAGCAGTGGTGAAGTCTTTCTTCCTTTTTCCCAAATATCAATTTTGTCTGCATTCAGCTGAAGAAAATTGTGTGACATCCGGTTGTTAATTTGGTCAACACACCTACCTCAGCTATTTGCAACAGAGAAGCTCTATTCAGCCATATTTTATCAATATTTCTTTTATTTCTATTTCAATATTTCTTTTTTTTTTTCTTTCAGTCTTTTCACACTCTGTTTTTAGCAGTTTAAGAAGTCAAAGGTTAAAAGTCAAAATCTTTCTTTCTTTTTTCCTTCCTTCTTTCTTTCTTTCTTTCTTTCTTTCTTTCTTTCTTTCTTTCTTTTTTTCAGCTTATTCATGTATCAGTGATCCCCTAAGTACTTGTTCCTGGGCTGCTCTCACGCCTGCTGCACAAGAAGTGACCTTGTCCACTCCTAATCCATATCCACACATCATTCCCAGCCAAGGCCCGATCCGGTTTCTTCTTGTAATCCTTGACGTGCTAGAGTTTCGTTGGCTTTGCAAATATATATATCCCCAAGGCCCAGCATCTTTGCAACGAGGTTTTGCCGCACGTCTTTAGGTGG
Organism: Setipinna tenuifilis; assembly: GCA_030347295.1. Classification (NCBI taxonomy): domain Eukaryota; kingdom Metazoa; phylum Chordata; class Actinopteri; order Clupeiformes; family Engraulidae; genus Setipinna; species Setipinna tenuifilis. Next base: position 24,588,318 of record CM059270.1, on the reverse strand, counting down.
CCACAAGCACTCACGTGTGTACATGCACACACACCCAAACATGCAGTACATGTCACACCCAAACAAGCTCATAAACAACCAAACACACATAAACACTTTTATGAGCACATTAATTTGTTCTCTATAGCACATACGCGTGCAGACACACACACACACACACACACACACACACACACACACACACACAAAAACACACACACATACACACACACACACCTCTTCATCTTTGCATGGATCTAGTGCACTACAACATATAACATACAGATAGAGAACACAGGTTACAACGTAAGAACATGAAATTGTATGTATGCATGTGTACAAAGTTGTACTCAACTTTGCACTAATAATGCATAGGAAACGAAAACAATCATCTAGTAATATAATTGCATAAAACAGGATAAAATCAATACATTCCTAAATAAGGGTTTGTGGTTGTTCCATGGCAGTACACTGCTGGACAGGGTTACTAGGTAACGATGTGACTAAACAGTGGTGGGCTCATATGTCAAGCTTGCGACTTCAATCAGTGGATGATTGGTTAGGCGTCGTTTTTGTCACAGTATGTTCACTACTTCAGTCACGTGCCTTACAACTAATGAGGTTTTTTTTTGCTGAACTGGCTGGTCCCACACATTAATACACACCTCTTTTCCCATTCATTTATTCAGCAGATGTGTTTATGGAAAGGCTGCGATGCTTATTCCTGTTAGCATGTCGACGCGACCCAGGGGGGAGGGCTAAATCTGTCTCTGGGGTTTGTTTTCTGGTGTGGCTTGTTTTCTGTTAAACCTATCGCCTTTCATTAAACTGTCCTACATAAACATGGTCACCAGATACTAACAGTCAACACCACTACACCACACCACACAATCAGAGGCTGAGCGGCAGAGAGATGGAAGAAGAGAGAGATGGAGGGAGGAGGGAGAAAGTGAGAGAGAAAAAGAAAGAGGAAGAGACAGAGAGAGAAAGATAGAGAGATAGAGAGAGAAAAAGAGAGCACTTAAACACTCTGAGATGAGTGAGGTTTCCCTCGAGGCGATTTGTGTGGCTGCTGGACCACTCAACTGTTTGTCATTAAGAAAGGATTATTATTTCTTGCATACCAATCGGACCAAACAAGCCTCTGACCACGCCGTCTATTTCAGACCCACCCCCTACTGTACATCTTCATCTCCCACTCCACATCCAGTCACTGCAGAGAGAAGCAGTTGGCCTTTTGCTTAAGTACACATTTCACAGCTTTTATGATTTATTATTACATTAAAAAGATGCTATTATGGCGCAGTACTTATTATGTAATCTATATTTTAAGATGTTGGAACTCAAGGCAATGGCTGCTTAAATGGATTTTACAGAGGAGCTACACAGTGCTGTAAATGGTGACTGTTGGCTGTAATAATGAGCGATGGTGCACTCGTTATTATATCTGCCTTAGCTAATATCTCAAAGAGATATTTATAATAAAATAAACACAAAAAATGAGTTCAATATAGTCAAATTATCTCTTGAAAATCCACCTCTGTTGAGCGAATTAACTTAGCGTGTTAACAAAATTGCCTTTACAGTGATATAACTCTTTTCCATCACCTATGTCGCACCAAATTCACTTTTAAGCAAATTATCGTTTTAAGACTAGTGTCTCATGGGCTCTTCCTTTTTTTTAGTAACAAACATGCAAAGTGTACATACAACATGTAAACTAATATATGTGTGCTGGATCTGTGGTGCATATTTTATTTATTTATTTGTTTATTTATTTATTGTACATTTACATTTTACATCACCAAATGCATCTAAGTATGTATTCAATGTATATAAAGATGGGTTTTTATATTAATGTTTGTTTACAGCACCAAGGAACCAGGAAAAGGCCACTTCAGTGCATTGTATTACTTGTAGAATGGTATATTGACAAATGAGTCAGTCCTGAGTGTGTATGTGTATGTGGCACATGAAATGGCCTGTGACAATGCAACATTGGCATCCAGCTTGCTTCCTCATCTCTCTCGGCCAACTCCCTTTGTGGACACAAACAAACCGTAACCATAGCAACACTCGGTGCTTACACACACTTCCGTGCTACATTTTCTACGCTTTTTCGACATACCAATTACAGCATCTCAAGTGTCTGTCACAGCTGATGTTGAAATGTTTTATTTTTCACTGCTGTCTCCTTGTGGGCTGTTCTAAGCTAACAAGCCCACCAATGCGGTGACATGTTGTTGTCAACCTTCTTTTTTATATTTTTTATCCATGCTATTTTATGTGTGCACAACTTTACATCCTGAACTAGTTTCTAATACTTCTCTCAAGCCTCTGGCATTCTTTTGGCCTTTAATGATAAATCTCTAACCAAATGCCAATCAGTCTGAGCCTAATCCTCATGGAAGGCATGAGGAGTGAAGAACAGGGGCTGCATAGCAGATGTATGCAAATGTATTCAGGTCAGATGAACTGAGTTTGATTTAGTTTACATAAAGTTTACATAACAATCAGCAGTTAATATGGCTCCAAGACACTTCTGAAATCTGTACTACTGCACATGATTCCTGCAGTATGGATGATGTGACTTTAGCCAAATTGGTGTTTGTATTATTTTTATTCTCATGCATTTTTGTTTGTGGATGATAGTGGACTAGACATAAGTGTTTTTTTTTATTTTTGGGTCAGTAAGATCTGCTGGTTTAGTTGATACATTTTTGCAACAAATTAATCAATTAAGTGAATCATCCATCCCTCCATCCATCCATTCATCCATCCATCCATCCATTCATCCATCCATCCGTCCATCCGTCCATCCATCCGTCCATCCATCCATTCATCCGTCCGACCATCCATCATTCAAAGTTTGGACAATTTACGGCTATCTGTGTACCTACATGGAATTTAATTACATTAGAAATAGAAATTGTTTTAGGGTATAATTTTGTAAATTATATGGATCATTTATGTGAACATATCTATCCCCACTATGTAAATGTGTTTCTGAAATAATAAAGAAATGTATACTGAATGTCTTCTGAGAGAATGAAAGGAATATTGTATTATTATTCCAGAAGAACACCCATTTAATGTCTGACAACCCAATATTTCATGACTGTGTCTCAGAGACAAATGTCTGGATAAATGTTATCACAGTACTGTGCAGGCTGCCCTCTGACAGTGTAAATGCAGTGTGCACACACATCTCCAAACAACGGTCACTTGTGCTGGACAAAAATAAATGAATGAAAAGGGAAAGATGTATTCAACACACTGTTTTAGCTCCCACAATGTTTTTCTTTTCAAATGTTACTCACAATGTTTCAACCAACGTGGTCTTTGTCAGGTGTATATGAAAGGTTGTGAGTAACATTAAATAAAATCTCATCGTGGGTTTGAGATGAAACGGTGTGCAGATAGATCTTTCCTTTTCCTCTCTAATAGTGGACACTGTCATCACTGACTCAATAAACTACACACATTAATTGCATTATTGCATTATTACGTTGCATTGTCACGCAAGAGCCCACATTAACGGGGCATTGCGTCATTACGCCATTTCAATACTGTGTTCTACTGCTCCGGCACCACTGGACTGCAAGAAATGTTGTCTTCTTGTGACCTTGCCAAACTGTAAAGCACTTTGAGCTGCATCCTGTATGTATGAATTGTGCTATACAAGTAAAGATTATATTATTATTGTTATTATTATTATTATTATTATTATTATTACTATTATTACTACTATTATTATTAATGCCAGCCCCACCCAGCCTGCCATATTACTGTAGAGAACATGAGGTCACACACTTCTATTCCTTTATTCACACACACATTCATAAAATCTTTAGCAAAGCGCCTTTCTGTTTTACTGCCTCACTCTGCTGGAGGTCCTCAGAGAGAACACACATATCAAAGTTCACCAGAGTTGTTCCTCATCTGCTAGTTGATAGGTCAACTCCTTGTCAGTTCATACTAAGCTGCTGAAGTCATTTGTGCTTCTCCATACTGATAATCCAAGGTGATGGAAAATAGCAGGTGGTAGCTCCTTTCTCTCTCTGTCCCTCCCCGTCAACCCCACCCCCCCACCCCCAACCCCCCACCCATCCCTTTTCTCTCTCCCCCTGTCTCTTGCTCTCCTTCTCTTTCTCCCTCTCTCTTGTCTCCCTCTCAACCACCCCGACCCATCCCTTTTCTCTCTCCCCCTGTGTCTTGCTCTCACTCTCTTCCTCCCTCTCTCTTTCTCTTGTCTCCCTCTCAACCCCCACCCCCACCCATCCCTTTTCTCTCTCCCGCTGTCTCTTGCTCTCACTCTCTTCCTCCCTCTCTCTTTCTCTTGTCTCCCTCTCAACCCCCACCCCCACCCATCCCTTTTCTCTCTCCCGCTGTCTCTTGCTCTCACTCTCTTCCTCCCTCTCTCTTTCTCTTGTCTCCCTCTCTCTTTTGCTTTCTGTCTGAGTTCTTTCCCTCCATTATAATCTGTCTATCTATTCCTTGATGGCCCCTCCCCTTTTCTGCACTTTATTCTTAGACATTCTTTCTAGACACACAGCAGCAAGCTGGGGACCAATCAAAGATGCCTTTAACTAAATAAGGGCAGCTGTAGAATGGCCCTTGTCCTCTCTGAACACTCGCCACAGTCAGTGTTCTCTTTATCAGAGAGCCACAATTCTGCTCCCGAGGCCTACTTGCTTGTCAGGCCTCGTGATGCTGTGTGCGTGACATGGTTAATTCACACCAAGTTAGATGGAAAGATTATTTATTCCTCCTAAAGGGAAATAAAAAAAAAAGTGTTCATGACAAAGCTCAATGAGGCTATTTAAAACCCATGGCTGCAGAGTACAATGGATTGTGGTATGGCCATCCATCACAACCACCGTGTCTTCCCGTTAGCATTTTTTATATCAAATTGAAGCAGTGGGAAACAGATGGAAAAAAATGCAGGAGAAGGCGAAGGGAGGATGACGGTCGAGATCCGGAACTTATCAGACAAATTAAATGCTTGATTTTGCAGGCAGAAAAAAACAACACAGGATTGCTTGTGGGGAAAGGCCTGGGTATGGATCAGTTTAAAATTGCACCACCAAAAGTAGCAAACTTGTTAAAGAAGATGTGAGGTCTCACGACTTCAAAATAACACCCAATAACCCTAGGAAACTCTACACTCTGTAGAAATTTTGAAATGCAATTATTACAAAGGTTGAGGACACTATTTTACAAACAAACCCTTCCAAGACAGAGACTGTTCACAGCTATTTAAAGTAACAGCATCTGACATGCAGTGACATCAGACAAGCAACGACTACAGACACATCCACAGCCACACAAACACATACACAGGTGCACACACACACACACACACACACACACACACACTCACACAGACAAACACAGACAGACAGACAGACACACATACACACACACCCCATCACACCACACCATAATGACAGCAGAGTGTGGAATTTCCAGATGACAAAAGGTGGATTTAGCAGTCTAATCATCCTCACAGGCCCTGGTCCGCTAACATTAGTTTCACCAGAGACGGCTAAGTGGGAACCTTGGTAACCAGTGCAATTCCCTCCAATTCTCATTTTGATTCATCTCATTTTTTATTCATTTACAATGGTGAATTTAGGACAAATGTTGATTAACTCTAATAGAATAAAACAAGCAAAGGCTAGAATAGGAAACATTTTGATCTAACAAACACATGCGCAGGTCTTATGGTATCCTGTCTCTGCCCAATAGGCAGCTATATCGAAAAACAATCCAAAAGCACCGAAATGTGTTTATTGCAACAATCTGTCTTTAGATTGTTAAAAAGTTTGAGGGGTCTGCTGGGAACTTCATCCTTAATGCATCCACATCAAACCCTCTCCAAAGGCAGAGGTGGACTAGCCTGGAAAAACAGCTCCCCGTAGGCTACTACACTTCATTTCGTACCACTGTAGGGAGAATGATAATCGAGTTGAGGTGCGTAAGCAGGCTTTAGCCAGGCTAGAGGTGGAGCGAGAGGTGGACATCCCGGCCTCGGAAAGTGTAGGAGCACGTACAGTAACACAGATGTTCTCACTAATTCGCTGATCTACGTGTATGGAGATGTGTTATTATCTCATTAGGAGGAGCTGTTTCGGAAAAAAATGAACCAAATATTTTGCACCATCATTGCTGCCCATGCACCTCTGTCCGAAGATGCAGGACGTGAAGTAGTCTACGTGAAGAGGCCACCAAGTGGTCAGTTAACAACATCGCGTAGCCTATAAAAGCCTAGGTGAGGAAGAATGAAATACAGTTTCCGAAGCCCTAAGCACCAAATTCTTGCACTCGGAGACTGCCATAAAAGCGCGTTTTATTATTTCATCATTTAGCATTTATCGACATTGTGCTATCTTCAGACAATGTAAACAGCCTACATACGCAGGCTATATACTTCAAACGCACGTCATAAATTCCACCACCATAAAAGCTTATACGCTTTTAAGAAATAGCAACAGGTTGGACAGGTGAATTAAAATGGCTTAAATGGTCTTAAAAATATATAGGCCTAACAGTGGGGCTGGGGTATTGGGGGTGAATACCACAACTCTTGGTAAACAATTTAGTGGCCCTATTAAGATATACGATAACACACTGGTATAACTTGATTAAAATACACAATTCAGATATCAAGACGGGTCCCTTAAAAGACACAAATATATATATAGGCTATATAACAAATCAGGTGTTGTCACCTCAACGGGTTCTGTTAAACCCCCTTACGTTTGGCTATCTGCCACAAGAACACTTTACTGTTTTGTTTACATAAGGTGGTATATCAACATTTCATAGCTACCAAACTGGTGATAATGGAAACATATTAGTCTTTTTTTCTCAACACTGAGCAGTTAACGGATCTCCGGAGTAACAACATGAATTCATACTTTTCTGACAGTAGCACTGATTACATTGTCTTTTAAATCCATCTTTTTTTAATCAATTTTTTCTTGCGGTGGTTACACCAAGGAACCACCAAAATGGTCAATGCAATGTCACATGATGAAACACTAAGCTACAACCTACCGTACAGTCAAAGTGAGGCTGCATCCTCCTGCATCCCGGTGAAACCGGCCGCTCCACCTACAAACTGAAAATGGGGTGGAAGTGATGGATAAGCCTTCTCCACAACTTCAGTGAATCGACTCGGACTATGGAGACGCTCGTGGAAATGTGTCCTCTGTGTCGTTAATTGCCATAACCGGTGTAACTGGCATGTCTGAAGTGAAGTGGCTTGTTTGGCGAAACATTTTATTTCCTTGTCTATTTTTTTTATTTTTGATGAGTAGCATAGTCTCTCTGGCGGCTTTTGTTATTTTTTTTTATTTTTGTCGTCAACTTCAATGAAGAAAAGGTCAACTCCCCGTAGAGGAAAACCAACAGACTCGCCTAATTAGCCTTGGAAAGATCCCCTTTCTCTTCATGATGCAAAACCACACGTGGGAGAACGCCACCGTAACTACAGCGAAGGACGGAGAGTTAATCTTCAGTATGATACTGCCGTCGGAAACAGCCGTTAAAGCGCTCATATGGACAGTATTGGTTCTCACCATGCTCGCCGTAACTGTTAATGGATACACGCTGCTGGGACTGAGACAATCGGAGGACCTCTCCTGGACTCCCCGTTACACTTTGTTAAAAAACCTTATTTTGAGTGACATCCTGCTCATCATTACACAAGGCCCCACAGTTACCTACTGTCTGTATCAGAGGACAACGTTGCCTTTAGGGATCTGGTGTTTTGTGCAGTATTACGTGGACACAGCTTGTATTTTCTGTTCACTGATCACCATCACTTGTATGGCTCTTGAGCGCTACCTGTATGTGTGCCAGGCCATTCACTACCTGCGGATCCTCACCTTCCGCCGTATGTGTGTCATCGTGGGCATCACCTGGTTGTGTTCTCTGTGTGTGTCGTCTGTCTTTCTAATTCTTCTGCACGTGGGGCAAGAGCAGGATGCCACCGCGAAGGGGCACACAACTTTCGGACTCATGTGCGAGCCGGACACCTTGGAGACCTCCATGGGTAACCCTCGGGCCGCGGCCATCTTCCGCAAGCTCTCGGGATTCACAGTGACCATGGCCTGCCTGCTGATCTACTGCTTCTCCTACCTGCGCATGTACCAGGTGGCGCGCAACGCCGTCCAGCCCTTCCAGCAGGTGAACAGGAGAGCGCGCAACACCGTGCTCTTCTACTGCGGCATGCTGCTGCTCCAGCTGCTGCCCGTCTTCATCAAGATCATCTCGGACACCATGTACGAGCTGGAGGGCAGCCTGGTCATGGTGCCCACCACCTTCTCCGTCCTGTCGCCCTCGCTGTCGGCCAGGAGTGTGCACATCGTCCTGCTGGTGCTGCTGCTGGTGCCTCCCTGTATCAACCCTTTGGTCTACAGCCTGCGCAACCACGAGGTCTACCAGGCCTTCCCCAAGATCACCTGCTGCAGAGGGCTGTGTCGCTGGCCGCCTTGCTCAGAAGGAGGGCAGAGGGTGTCCACAGATGCGGAAAGATAAACACTGAGAGGTTGGACGGCTGTGCCAGGTGTGGGAAAGGACCTATAAGTGAGCGTCCCTACTGTCCTAATAGAGGCTAAAAAACAGGTGATTTCATAAATTGGCTAATTAGACACGTGTTGGGTTAAAGAGTTTTGCCAAGTAGAAACAGCTGGGTTAGGTAGTACATTGCAGCTGCATTTGATGACACCATTATCCAAAACGATTTACAGTGAATTAGGCACAGAGACAGTACCACTGGAGACAGTACCACTGGAGCAATGTTGTGTTAGAGGCAGGCCTGACCAGAGAGATGCCAAAACCCCCTGACTCCCCCAGGCCTGACCCCCCCCCCAAAAAAAAAAAAAAACCCTGATGATTTTCAACTGACTGCTCTGCTTTGATCTTATATCTTCATGTTTTTGAATGTCAAAAGATGGCGTTGCTCAGGTTCGTACAGCTTGTTTTTTGTTCCTGTTTCTATGACACTGCCGAAAGTACAAATGGGGGATTGGTTGGGTGTTATGAATAGACCATTTATGTGCTTAGCCAAGCCACACAGAGATTTCAGGCTATGTTATGTTTGGGTGTAGTTTTTGCCTTTGAATATTCTGATCAGATTGACTCTCTTTGCTCGCCCTGCTGACCTACCATCACAGTCAGAGAGAGAGACTGGGTCTGACAGTGGGGTTCTGCATTGCCAACTGGGAGCATTCTTTTTTTTTGTGAACAATTGTTTTTATTTTGCAATAGCAAACATGTGATAGAGTACAGAGGTACAAAACATGTTTCCCAAAATCCCCATCCATCCACCCACCCACCCACCCTGTGGTAAACATCCAATTGACAAATCAAATAAGTAGATGTACATGCATACTGTATTGACAGAAAATAAATGAAATAAAACTCAAATACAGACAAACAGCTCCCCAAGACTGGGAGCATTCTTTACTAATCAGTGTTTGTTATAGATTGTTATATACATTATTGTTATATACGTTATTAGCACTAGCAATCGTTAGTGTTCGTCAATGTTTTTTTTTAGAGTGAGTCAAGTGGTTGGTAAAGCACACGCCAGAATATCGTTTGCAACAACATTTACCTCATTATATTTAATTGCTGTATAGATTCCAAAAAATGTATTGTAATGCAGATGTCGTAAAGACTAAAAGATGCAGATGTCTTAAAGACTAAAAAACTGTCAATTATAACTTAAATTGTCACTGTGGTCAGCAGTCTGGTCCACCAGGCTAGAATCATGTCAGAAAATGAAATAGATATTTGTCATTTCTGTAACAATGAATGTCAAAAAGAAAGAGTTTGTTGTTGTTGTGCAGTTGCTATGGTTCCATGGTCACTCTTTGTAGTTCGTTTTCTGTGCAAAATCCCCAAGAGGTCTTTATATTTGTAAAAACAAAAATGCTGTATGTGTTCTAACCCATTTCTGTTGCCAAAAGGTGCAGCTAAACCTTTAAAAAACATCCTCAGTGCTAGGAGGAAGAGTGGAGGGACTTATGTGGAAAAATAGAGAACAGTGGGACCATATTATATGCAAGCAAACATTCCAAAGGTTAATCAAATTAAAGAAAAAATGATAAACACTAACGCACATCTGGGGAACTCACTATTCAATGACAATGCAGTTGTAACCAGCAACCAGTAGTTATTCAGTACTTTGATTTCAGTCTTTGTGTGATGATGTCAGAGGTGGTGTGTTTTGATACCTGCAAAAAACATGTTGCCCTATTTCCTTTGAGACCTAATGTTATGCCTGGAATAGCATTTTGTTGTCTTGTTTGTTTTCAATTGTGTGTTTTCTGAATATATACAGGACACATGTATGTATATTTAAAAGATATTTTATATATAACATTTAAATCTATTTAATATTTATCAGTGAAACATCTCTGTAAAGCTCTGTAATGTGTTTGAATAAGTACAGTGGCAGGGAGGTTATAAAGCATCCAGATTAACACAACATGAGAATGTACCCATAAGAAACAGGCCTGTGAAATATATCACTCTAATCATGTACAGTTTCGATAATGAACCAGTAATTGTATAGTATAATAACAATATTGAATTATTTCTTTAAATTGATATCAGGAAATTCTTCTTATGAAGCAGCGATAGGTGCAGCTGATATGGGTTTGTAATGTGTGAGAGGAGATGAGACGTCTGAGCTCACATTAAGAGACACTCATATGTTCATACGTGCAACATCCTGTGTGTGTGTGTGTGTGTGTGTATGTGTGTGCTTCTGTGTGTGTGTGTGTTTGTGTGTATGTGTGTGCACATATGTGTGCTTGTGTGTGTGTGTGTGTGTGTGTGTGTGTGTGTGTGTGTGTGTGTGTTTGTGTGTGTTTATGTGTGTGTGTGTGTATGTGTGTGCACATATGTGTGCTTGTGTGTGTGCGTGTGTGGGTGTGTGGGTGGGTGGGTGTGTGTGCATGCACAAGGGTTAGAAAGGATAATTAAGGTTTTGGGTCTTATTATTGAAAAAGGAATGTAGCAAAATGTAGACAAAATGTTATTGCCATTTTGCATTACACCTTCACAAAGAGTGTTTATATTTTCTGTATGGGAATAGAATTTGTTAAAATTAATTAGGCTATTCAATGTCATGCTTAACTGTATTCTGAAACACAGTTGTTCTGACATTGTAAAGCTGGTTTTATTGGACACAAAAATACTATGCACCTGTTATTGAAATAAATATTGTAACAAGTGCCCAAAGATATGTGTTAAGTACAAATAAATGTATTTCCTGATGAAGATATTTCCAGGTTCCTTGAATTTCTTGAATAGTTAAAAAGCTTAAAACCATATACCATTGTATGCATTTAGTGCATCAAATTGTTCACATACTATTAATATTTTTTAATGATTTAAATTTGTCTACTATGCTAAAGGTAATGATACCATGATAACATGATGCATGTTGTGTCTTTACACTTAATGTACTTTGCAACCATAGTTGAACAAATAGGATTCCCACATACATACATATTTTTCCGCAATATGGACTGACAGTTCTCATATTTTTTTTACAGTCTGTGTGTTGCCAAAGAAAGAGGAAGGGCCAATGATGAATAGCTCTTTGTTGTTCACCTCCCATATCAAAGCAAAGCAGGAATGAGGAAGTTAACAGCTGAAGTGTTCACACATCTGCCTGCCCAAGGCAAGCGCACTAGAGGAAGGGCAAATAAAAATCAGTTCACTATCAGTGAACAGTGAGATATGTGTACGATAGTGCTGCGGTCATTTCATTTTCTTTGCAAACAGGAAGTGAGTAAGGAATGACGAAGGCTAGCCGTGGATTCACACTGTGTCCTTCGACAGGAAGCAACAAATAGACTTTGCTGTTGATACACAGAGACATCTCAATCAAGGTATTTACTTTCATTATTACTCTTACTGTGTGGTATCTGTTGCAGATTTGCAATGAGGATACTTTTAATGACAATGGCAATGTGCTCCTTTCTGTGCTTCATAACATTGTTTTCTCATTGTTTATATTTATTGTTTTCTATGTTTTGATAAGCCGGACTGTGATTTCATTTGTTTTGTTTAAATTGGACTTTTATCAGAGACAAATCACATCATTCAGTCCTGATGGTACAGAGAGATTAAATCTTTAAACACAGGTCTCTCAAAGCTTCAAGCAGTCTTTTGCTTGTAAGAAAGTACATGTCACCAAGGGACACCTGTGATTAAAACTTAAATCTGAGGATATGAGCATAAGGAGTAAAAAAAAATGCAAATGTGAAGGTGGCAGAAGTTTTTACTTTCAGGAGGCCTTTTTCAAGTTTATAATTGGTGTGTACAGCACCTGGAAAGAGGATATGCATTCATCAACCAGGCAGTAAACTCAAGAGAAAAACAACTATTTAAGTTGCAGACTTAACAATATACCTGGTGGACTTTAGTATACCCACAGCATTTATCCATGATTATTCATTTGGATCTTTAGGTGGCACGTTGCCATTACACAAAATGAGTAAAAGTTAGTTTTCACAGTTTTTAATGAAAAATATCCAACAAGAAACTTGCCATGATTATAGCACTACTTCGCCACGTACAGTATATTTCTTTCGTGACTCATTAGATTTCCCGCTAGTGCTTGTGGCCAGGGAAGTGGGGTAGGCTCAAGGGGCATTTGGGGAAATAAATAATTTTGCCAGTAATTTTTACATTTTTATGTCTGTTATTTATGCTAGTATGCATACTGTATCACCCTACCTCATTCAACTCATGTAATTTGTGTAATAGAGTCACCCAGTGAGTTATGTCAGTACAAGAATCTAGTGCTTCACTGGCCACTAACTTGTGACTTTATCACTGTCATCTCAACATTTGACCCTGTGTTACTTCAGATTTTTATGGACGCCTGTCATTTCCTCTTCTGCCCTCGATTTATATAGCAGTCAGGTTATGCCCTGCTATGCCACGAGTCTAGTGTGAAAATGACACACTTGGTTAATGCACAACTTGCCATCATGTGTTTTTTTCCCCACAGACCTCATGGACGAGCAAGAGGGATGGAATTTGGATTTGCGCGCAAAAAACACCTGCAGATCCCTTGAAAACAACCTACAGTTCATCTGTGAGTTTCCTGCAGATGCTCATGAGGCAGGTGCTATCCAGGAAGCCTTTGTGATCAAGCTCCCAGCACAATGCAACGTGCACCAGCTGCGCCTGCGTCTCTGCATGTTTGCGCAAGAGAGGAATCAACTGCCCGACCCACTTGGACTCCTGGACCCTGAGAGATACCGGCTCCTGTATACCAAGATGAATGACCTGTATGAGATATACGATGACTGCCAAGTGCTGCAAACATTAAGCGTGCCCTGGTTTCTGGATCCCCATGGCGTGAGGATGACACGAATCTCTATCAGAGAAAAGAAAATGGTGGACACAGAGGATGCGCCAAATTACCAACAGGTGCTAGCCAAGCTTATCGGATACGATTTGAATTCCACTTCAGGGAATAGGTTGAGTGAACTAAGCTTTACCCGCCGAAAGTTCGCCTCACCTCGCAGAAAAGAGCTGAAATGTAGGGATCGGAAAGCGTATGCCATTGAACCATGGACCACAACCACACCCCTGCCAAAAGACCTCCAAGAGTGGCTTGAGCGCAAATTGCCCGTCACCGTCTATTTGAATGACAGAGGCTTTTGTGTAAACACCGACATCAAAATCTCTCCAGACCATCTGCTAAAGGTACTTCAGGAGACTCTGTCGAAAATGGACCCCTCCTTCGACTGGTCCACCTTTGATGCAGTCTTGAAGGTCTGTGGAAGAGAGGAGTACTTAGTTGGCAATACCCCTCTGTATAATTTCCTTTGGATCAGGAGCTGTCTCAAAGGGTCACAGGACCTTCACTTGACCATCACTAATGTAGCATCTCTTCCGGAAGATACAGTAAGAGGTGAAGCCTGCCCCCTAGTGGAGAACCTCACTAGCCTCTCCAGCTTTCACGAGGACCTTGCTCTTGATGGGAAAGAGATGGATGAGATTCTCATGATCTCCTTGTGGGATTGTGAGAGGAAGTTTAGGGTTAAACTTGTGGGCTTTGATGTCCCAGAGCTGCCAACCAAAGCACCACAAAATGTTCAAGTTGAGGCTTCGATCATCTACGGCAACAAGGTGCTCTCATCTGTATGCTCAACCCCAAAAAGCTTCGCCGACGAGGTTCTGTGGAACACATGGCTTGAGTTTGACATTCTCTTGAAGAACATCCCTCGTGGCTCTAAGCTAGGCTTTACTATTAACGTCTACGACAGCTCCACAGCAAAGGAGTCCAAGTCGCCAACCAATGCAGGAAAGGTGCCAGACTTCCAGAGGTGCAAGGGAAAGGTGCTGTATTTTGTGAATCTCCAGCTGATTGACCACAGATCTGTGCTGAGTCAGGGGCCCCACATCCTTCACATGTGGCCTTTCCCCGAGCGGGAGGAGGAGGCGTTCACCTTTGAGGCTGACAAACTTTCCACCGCCACCAACCCTGACGTGGCCACATCCATGGCCATCACCTTCCTCCTGGATCGCTACAGTTTTCCCATCGTCATCCCGCACAGCAGAGGCATCCCCAACACCCTCACCCCTCCGAGTGTAACATCACCAACGTCTAGTTCCAGTTCACCACCCTCTCTGTCTGCCCCTTGTCCAACATCAACACCTTCAAAATTGGCTGACCCTGAAGTCAAATCTCCCACGTCGCACTCCACGGTAGCCCATAGAGATCGGCTAAAGAGGTTCAGGGAAGAAAGTGTCCGCTACACCTCTAACCTGCCCCAGTTCCTGCGAAGCATTGACTGGCTGAACCCTGACGCTGTTCAAGACATCCACTGGCTGCTGGGTCACTGGCAACCACACGACCTTGAGCTGCCAGTGGCTCTGGAGCTTCTCAGCGTGAACTTTGCTGATGAAAGGGTCAGAGGCTTGGCGGTCAAAAGACTGGAGCTACTGTCCAATGAGGAAGTGCTAAGGTACCTTCTCCAGCTGGTTCAGGTTAGTGACACATGCTGCTCTGTCCCTTTATCCAATAGAGAGAGAGTGGTAGTGTTTTGTTTAGATGCTTTAACACCGTTTCTGCTTTTTTAGACTCTGAAGGTTGAGCCCTACCATGATAGCAGTCTAGCCAGATTCCTCATCCAAAGAGCCCTCAGAGTATGTATACAGTATGAAACCAAATATGATTTGAGAATGACATTCAAAACTACATGATTTTCAATGAAAAGTTGAAGCATATTTGTATTAGAATAGTTTAAAACTAAGCTTAAGTGATGCCTCTGGATTTGTGACATACAGATGTACATCACTAGCACTAGCTGACTGGCCTTTGTTCTCCTCAGAGTAAGAGAATTGGTCACTTTTTCTTCTGGTACTTACGAAGTGAGGTGGATGGGTGTCCATTCTTTCGGCAACGCATGGCAGTAATCCTGGAGGCTTACCTAATGGGCTGTGGTGAAGCCATGCTGTCAAGTTTTCAACAGCAAGTTCAGGTGGTGGACAATTTGCGAGATGTGGCAGATGCAGTGCAGAGGTTATATCCGGACAAAAGTGATCTCCCACCATCAGGTAAATACAAACAAAACAACAAAAAATCTGTTTGTAGTTTTTAAAAGGTCTGTTATGTCTGAACATGAAATAATATACAAGGATACAAGGATGTTTTATTGTCACCTTTATTGTCATAGACATACTGGGTAGAGTAGGACATGCAGTGAAATTAGTGAACATGCAGTGAAATTAGTGATTAAGTAATATTATACACTCAGTGGAATCTTGGTCATATACCATAATTAATAAAGTCTTGGTTTAGGAGAATTTAATGATTTGGTGTGTCCAGAGAGGGTACTTCCAATGATCATTCCCATATGTAATGTTAAAGTTGGGGGGTTGGAACAACTTCTTGAGATCAGTTATTAAAATCATCATTCATTGATATTTGCTATTTTAACATTTGTAGATATGTTGATAAATGATTTACTGATGACAAATAGTGTAAAAGCAATGATTACCAAATGATGCACAAAGTGTTAAGCAAAAGTTAACACATGCAAAAGGCATGCTTATTAGCAAGTACTTATTATAAAGTGATACCAGATTATACTGCATTACACACTTAACTAAGGCACCTATGGTGGTTGGAGGTGGTTATGTTTGACCCAACTAGAATAGGTCAGTGAATGTTGTGCCATACCACTGCCATTATCATCAAGGTGTGCCCTGGTTTCTGGATGCCTGTGGCATGAGGATGACATGAATCTCTATCGGAGAAAAGAAAATGGTGGGCACAAATCACTACTGGTGTTTTTCTCAGAACACACAAATATATGTAGCAGTACTCACAAAGAATGACGTGTGACACTCAGTGTGAAAAAACTGGATAGCTACTACAGCCATTACAGCCACTTCTTTTAGAAAGTGAAGGTTTTCTTCTTGCTTTTACTTGTCCTTCCTGTAGTGTTATCATGCTTTTGCACTCTGCTCTTTTCTCCTAAAAGCAAAATGTTTTTTGGCAATTCTCTTTTCTTCTAAAAGCAAAATGGTTTTTGGCAATTCTTGACTTAACAAGAGGTCTTTATTCTGCGCACTTTACTCCCCCCCCCATGCATGGTTTTAGACAAACAATCACCAATTTCACTGCATGTCCTACTTTACCCAGTAGGTCTATGCATGTGACAATAAACCATCCTTGTATCCTTGTATCCTTGTATTTTTCTAGAAAGTTACACATGCTCACCTTTATTATGGGTTATGATTACAAGAGACCTTTTGAATCCTTTCAAATGATTTTTATGTTTTTAATAATGTTTTTATAGTTGTTGCAATAATACAAAGTTAGTTGCTTTAATACGTGTTTTTTTATTTAATGATTTCTTTGTGGTTTCAAAACTGAAGCTGCACAGAAACTACAGGACTTACTGCAGAGCTGCAGCTTCCCCCCTGACTTCCAAGTGCCCTTTGACCCCCGCATCCGAGCTGGACAGATTCAGGTTCGAACTCTGTTTTATTCAAGATCTCTTGTTTAAGCACTACTGCTTAAATGGTACCATTTGAGCTTGATTACACTACACATTATGTGTTTACTTATTTGTATCATATACAAGCCTATTATACTTTTTGTTATGTCTATATTATTATATCCCCGAAGCGCGGAGCGTCGGGGATGTAATGGTTTTGCGTGCGCCGCCGCCGCCGCCGCCGCCGCCGCCGCCGCCGCCGCGTCCGCCGCGTCCGCCGCGTAAGGTCTTTCGTGTTAACGCGATAACTTTTGAACGGATGTTTGGATTTGTCCCAGATTTTTTGGGTCAATGCTCTAGGGCAGGTTCATGAACTGATTCGAGTTTGGAGGTCAACACTTTCAAGATGGCTGAATTCAAGATGGCTGAATTTTGGTTTGGCCCATAACTTCTGACTGGGTGGATGGATTTCTCCCAGATTTGGTGTGTTAATGCTCTAGGGTAGGTTCATGAACTTATTCGAGTTTGGAGGCCAACACTTTCAAGATGGCTGAATTCAAGATGGCTGAATTTTGGTTTGGCCCATAACTTCTGACCAGTTGGATGGATTTGTCCCAGATTTGGTGTTTCAATGTTCTAGGGTAGATTCATGAAATACAGTATGAATGTTGGGGGCTTTGAAGCATCGCGTTTCGGGGATATACCTTTAGCAGTCGAAGACGACTGCATAGGCCTAGTTATGTTTGTCACCATGTCTTCCTGTTTATAAGATGTTTAATGTTCACTGTGGGCCAGGTCGAACTCTGTTTCATTCTTGAGCTCTTGTTGAAACCACTAAGCCATTACACATGCTTTGCAATCTCTGCATACATGTATTTATGTAATATTTCTTGTTACCTGTCAGTCCTAGGGATTTATTTTCTAATTTTGCAAATGTTTGTGTTTGTGTGCATTAAGATGTATGTAACAGTGAAGACTATGGGTAATTTGCTGAAAGCTGTGTTAGCTTGATAGATGGTGGTGCACAATGCGTTTGCCTTAAACAAACTGGTAACATAACCTCACTATTTGCCAATCACCTTAGCTGGACAGATGCAAAATCATGGCTTCCAAGAAGAAGCCCCTGTGGCTTGAGTTCTCATGTGTTGATTCACAAGCCTCTGCCAGCCCTCCAGTGGGTGTCATATTCAAACAAGGTGACGACCTGAGACAGGACATGCTTGTCATTCAGGTGAGAAACACAGTGGAAGGAGACATCAACACTTGTACGCAACACTTGCTTTTAGCTTTATTATCGTGTCCTCTAACTGAGTGCTAAATAAAATAAAATAAAATAAAATAAAAGAAGGGCTTTTTAAAATGTCCATGTTCGCCACATTAGACGGGAGTAATTAGCTGTGTCCAAAAGGGGAAGGTAGTGACCTGTTGCCTTGCTGCCTTCACTGACTAACAAGTCACGCACCTTAAGCAGGCATCAAGGTGCCGATTAAAACCTTTGTTAGGTATTGCATTCTGTTTTTCAGCCAGTAAGATCTTTCAGCTGTAGCATATTTGATTCAGATTCATGGTCCCCAGGGAAAAGACAGATGATAATAACAGCAGGGATGTTTTTAGGCCTACGTAAGACTCCTGCTGTTGTATTTTAATTAGCCATTACTGTTAAAATGTGTTCTTTTAAGTATCGGAAAATGAAGTGACTATTGAAGTCATGTTTGTCTGTACAAAATGGTGGCTGGATTATTGTATCCAAATAGCTCATTGGGCTTGGATGGAAACAGGATTTTATAACAATAAAAGTTTTTGTCTTATTTTAATCAGCTGTTGATTGAAGTCAAAAAAATGTGATGTTTTTGATCATGGTTTTTGTTATTATTGCAAAGTGGCAACATTGATGGACATAGTGGTGGAGCTGTTTAGTAAAGAAAGGGTTGATTATGAATATACCAGTGTTGTAAACCTGCCAGAATCTTACCATCCAATAATTTCAATGTAATCTTTTGCATTCAGCCTTTTTAATTAATCTATTTTCCTTGTTTTTTTTTAGACACTAAATGTAATGGATTCAATCTGGCAGGAACGATCTTTGAATCTCAACCTGGTGCCTTACGGTTGTATATCCACTGGATACAACATTGGTATGGCACATAACAATCAGTATGGTTCCTTCCCATTAGTGTCAGATGTGTGCTAGTGTGTGGCAATCTGCACCTAGAATTTAAATGAACTCTCAAGTGCATCGCATCGCATAAATGCGTATCATTTGTGTTCGTGTTGTGTTTAACAGTTACAAATGAAAATCTGACTTCGAGGTTTACTCTATTTGCACAAGTCTACTACTAGTAGTTATTTTTGTTTAATGTTTCTACCCTTTATACACTGTAAACCCGGATAAGTTAATACAACTCAAAACTTTTGATGTAACTGATTACGTCAATAGTTTTGAGTACATTAACTATATATTTTAATTAAAGTTAATTTAAAAGTTTAAGTACATGAATTTTGTACTTAAACTTTTAAAGTTCACTTTTTAGTTAATGTACTCAAAACTATTGACGAAATCAGTTACATCAAAAGTTTTGAGTTGTATTGACAATCCGGGTTTACAGTGTAGTATCTAACAATACCAGCACAATGAATACACCTCTAACAGACACAAAACACCAGTGTACTTAGTGTACTCATCCTTGTTTTGCCTGTGCCTCAGGCATGATTGAGATCGTCCGAGATGCGGTCACCATCGCGGCAGTGCAGAGGAGCCAAGGAGGAAATAAAGGAGCGTTCAAGAACGACGCTCTGTTTGAGTGGCTCAAGGACAAATGCCCACTTCAGGAGATAGTAATTCAAGATTTATTGTATTTGGGTTAGGTTTATCGTGTTGGTTTTATTTTATTGTTGGTTTTAGAATGGGTTCCACTTTCTCAAAGTGTACATTGTTATGGTTGTTTTTTGCTGTGCAAAAAGCAAAAATTAATTGCAGAGGAGTGCTCACTAAAAATTCATTAAGTGAAAGAATTCTTAACATTCTTTAATTGCACAGGTAAAAAAACATAACAATGTACACTTTGAGAAAGTGGTACTAATTCTAAAACCAACATTAAAAATCACAATTAAACTAACCCTAACACAATAAAACTTGTCTCTCACTTGTCTGCAGCACTATCAGGCTATGGAGAGGTTTGTCAACTCATGCGCAGGGTACTGTGTGGCCACATATGTGCTGGGAATTGGAGATCGTCACAATGATAACATCATGATCACTGATAAAGGTATGACTGGAGACTAGACCGCCTACAGAGAGGTAATGAAGAAGTAGACTTAAGTCCTGAACTGAGACAATAATATTTTTTTAAGTGACTGGATGACCCTGTTTGCTGACATGCATAACAAACTCATTCATACAATCATACAATTCCAAGGTGGATTTGTAAAAATATATATTTATATAATTACTGTAATATGCTGTTTTAATGTACATATTACATTAGTGTTCATGTCAATTCAATTTAATTCCTTTGTGTTCATTGCATTTTAAGTAAAGTCAAGTAGGTTTTAGGGCCGCTGTAGGGTCTTTCGGTCTGCAGCAGTGCGATTGCCAAACCATGCTGTATTGGCACTGCTGAGGAAACTCTCAATAGTCCCTCTGTCCTCTGTACAATGTTGTCAGGATGAGGGGTTGGGAGGTAGGCTGTTTGCAGCTGCTTCTGAAAGTACAGACGCTGCTGGGCTTTCTTTTCTGGGAGTCCATGGTGTTGAGAAAGCGTTACACGGTGTACAACAAAATTACATTGCAAAATTTGACTGCCGTCAAGGATTTTATTTCTTGGTTACACAAAAAATACAGACCAATTGTGGCCAATTGTGTGACAGTGCTCAGGAGGTAGAGATGTTGCTCAGCAACGGAAGCATCACTGGCTAGTTCCAAGTGTCCTTGGGCAGTACACTGAACCCCATCCCACACCTTGCGTTCATCGGCGCTTTGCATGGCCACCTTTGCTACCAATGTTTGAATGTGTCTGCAAATGGATAAATGCAAGGCACTCCATTTAAAGTGTCTTGGGTGCCCTGACAAGTATATGAAAACGCTATGTAAATGCTATATATAAACGCTATATAAATGCTATATAAATGCTGTATAAAATTGGAGGTTTAATTTGTCTTTGCGCTAACGAGGGTCTCCCATGTGTGTGTGTTTTTTCTCCTAGGTAATCTTTTCCATATTGATTTTGGCCACATTCTGGGTAACACTAAGAGTTTCCTGGGGATGAACAGAGAGAGGGTGCCATTCGTCCTCACCCCAGATTTCCTGTACGTTATGGGCAGGGTCAAGGGTCGCTCCAGCCTCTACTTCCAGAGATTCCGGGTGAGTCTCTCTGGGTTTGTGTAATAATTATTTTCTTTTCCAAAATCTGTTTTTATTTTATATTTCCCACCCACCCCTTACCCACATCAAACAGCAAGGCTGAACGTAGAATTGTAATGTTGTGTAATGATTTTTAAGGTGACTGTGGTCTGTGGAGGTATTCACATAGATAGGTCTTTTGGGTTTGTGCTGTGATTGCAAAGTGGCCGTGGTCTTGGAAGTGTTGACATACAGTAGGTATCCTTTGTATCCTTGTAGGTACCAGGGATGGAAATTAACTGCTAACTTTTACCAGCCACTGACATATAAATGATAAAATCCACCAGCCACTTAAGAGTAAATTATTCGTTTGTGTCCAACATTTAACAGCCACTTTCACATTTTACCAGCATTTGGCTGGTAGCTGATGCGAATTTCCATCCCTGTTGTTAGATTTACTTACCATGTCCAAAAACAGTAATTATTCCTCACAAAAATGTCCAACTAAATGCCAGGGCATATGTGACTAGAACTAGAATGTGACTAATGCACTATCTTCACATTAAAGTGTCAGCCTGTGGCAGACATGTGCAAGCAGGCTTTCTGAGACATGCCCGGCACATCTCTTAATAGCTGGGCATAATTATTATTGCAGTACACTTTATGAACATCAATCAGACACATCTCAAATGAATACGGCGTTCACACACGAGCAGTACAAGCACACATAAGCAAGTGATGAGCATGAACAGGCATGTCTCTGCATTAGTATAAATAGTATTGAGTTACTTAACACATAATTCATATAAATGGATAGACATGAGTTACCTCAAAGTAGCTAAGTTGTAAGCAACTTGACTTCTTTTAGTAGCTTAAAGACGTTTTACCTTTCATCCAAAAGGCTTCTTTTGGATGAACGGTGAAACGTCTTTAAGCTACTAAGAGAAGTCCAGTTGCTTACAACTTGGCTCCTTTGACTAACATGACCTGGATGAAGGATAATCGTCACAGACACATGAGTTACCTATGAGACAAATTTAGTATAAATGAATACTATTGAGTTGCCTATTATACACAATCAGTATGAGTTACCTATGAGACATAATCATATATGTATATATATATATATATATATATATATATATATATATATATATATATTAAAAGTTTTGATAATGGGTATATGGGCCCGTGGCTCCCCTCTCTCCTTAGGACATATGCATCGAGGCCTACCTGTCCCTGCGCTCTCAGTCCCGCCTGCTGGTGACGCTGTTCTCCCTCATGCTGCTCACGGGCATCCCTGAACTCAGCACGTCGCAGGACATGCGCTACCTGCGCACAGCACTACAGGAGGAGCGCGGGGAGGAAGAGGCACGACATCACTTCCTCCAGCAGATCGCCATCTGTGAACAGCTGGGCTGGACTGTTCAGGCCAACTGGTGGTTTCACATGGTAGCAGGAATCAAATAGTGCAGTTGATAGGGGGGTTGTTTAATTGGTTGTTTTTTTTTAATATAATTTATAAGTTCTGTTGTACAAGCAACATTATATGAAGAGGCTCTTTGTGTAAAACACTATAACACTATTCCTTTGTTTTTTTTACCTTGTTTTTAGCTACTGAAAATAGTAGCAATTGCAATAACAAAGATATTCGTTAATGAACTGTGGCAAATAATTGTCATGATTTTGGCATAGTAAGCATTGTTGGTAGATTTTAATGAAGATAAAGATAGGTTTAGGGTTGCCGTAGGGATTCTGAGTCATCTGGATTCTCCACCAGACACACTATGATTAAACATGCAAACATTTTAAATAAACAAAAGGTTGAATGCTTGTCCAGCGCATGAAATGAAAATGAACATCTGTCATCAAGCTTATTCCAAGTTTATGAAATAAATCATTATTTTAAGAATCTCCTAATTGAAATGGGTATTCGTGATTCAGTGGGTAACCAAGGAAGAGGAATGCGGGCAGCGAAAGCCATTATGGGAGACATCTTAATGTCTCTTAAAAGCAGCAGCTCTGTCATTTAAACAAAGATTCTAGAACACACTTCAATGTTCTCTGTTCTGAAGGGCTTTTCATAAGTAACAGCCGGTAACAGCCTTATGTGGGTCAGAGCAGTAGGTGACAGGGTTAAGTGGATGCTGTAAGAAGGCTGTGTTTGTTTTTATTTACACCAGCAGGAGGCAGTGTACTCAGTGACACTGCATTTTACATGAGGGCAGAGGTGTCAGTACCATCATCAGCTTGCATGTGGAATATACACTGCTTTTGTCACTACATAATCGTAGCATAATGTGTTTTTTTTTTTTTTTTGTACAAAATGGTAGTTTCAAATGGACTAACTGAATTTCGGAGTCAGAATCAAAGCCAGTTTTTTTGGCCAAGTATACTTACATGCTCAAGGAATTTGATTTTGGTAGATGTTCATTTTGTAGTCTACATTCAACATACAGACAGGTAGTAATATGCATACATAAATAGACAATATACATAGACAGTGATATCTAAAAGCTTACTGTACAGTAAAGGCAATAGACAAGAAAATTCAATTAGGCTATATTTGTTATGCAGCTGACATAATAAGCTGACTTGTATTTTGTTAAACTGTAATTGACATTCTCACATTGGTGGTTTACTCAATGCATTTGAATACAATGCCTTTGCAAGATAACCCGTTTCCCATACTGAAGTGACCTCTTAACACACTCTATATTCCACAAACAAATACTGCATTCAAATACCTCTATGTTCATGCATGCATGCAGAACTATGAACCTCGCCCTGCAAATATCAGTGCGCTGTGTGCGTGAAGTGAATAGCTTTGTTTCTGTCACATTCTTTGAAAAGACAGTTAACTGGGGGTGGGGCTCATGTGTGGATGGGAAAGTGGGTAGAGTGGTGGGTAAGTGAGGATGGGGGGGGTGGGGGGGGGTTGGGGGTGTGTATATGGAGCGGGTGTTGAAGGGGGGCTAAAAAGAGGGGGCTAAGGGGGGGCTGGTGGGTTGTGGGGGTGGGAGTCGGGGGGTGGGGGTGGGGGGGCACTGTCTGAGAAACTGCCAGACAGTCGAGCTGCCACAACGTGGCATAACGTCTGGACCAGCCACTTCTGATGGGACCTCTCAGTGTCTCTCTGTTTCTGTTTTCTGTTTTCTTCCTATTCCCTTACATTTTTTTCTTCTGACTTACATGCCATCATTTGCTTTGTTTTGTTTTCATCATTTTCTGTGTCTTTGATCATTTTTTTTCTTTTGATGTATCTCTTTATCCCAGCTCATCTTCTCTGTTTCTTTTTCTACCTTTTTATCTTCAGCTCACCTTCTTTCTCTTCCTCTCTCTCCCATTCCATTCCATTCCATTTCATTCCATTCCATTCCTTCCCATCTCTCATTTTCTGTGTCTGTCTGTCTGGTGTGTCTGTGTCTGTCTGTTGGTCTCTCATTCGCACATTGTATTCCTCATCCTACCATCCACATGCTCTGTCCACACACAACCCAGTTGTGTGTGTGTGTGTGTGTGTGTTGGCCATAAAAGGCCGGTGGAGACTGCGGGTGGATGACACCTCCACGGCCATTTAGAGGTAAGTGTCTGTGTTGACCACATGTCTCCGGGGGGGTGGGGTGGGGGGGTTTGGCTAGCCTGCAGGGCTACACGTGTTAATGATTTATTTAGCAATGCTCTGCGTGCCAGGATGCCAGTCTATTCACCGAGGCTGCTGCCAGTCAGATTACATTAGATTTTACATTAGATTAGATTTAACTTTGTTGTCATTACACATGTAGAAATGCAGCGTAATGAAATGTGGGGTTTAGCATCTTAATCAGATGCTGGCAATGTTTAAAGGACTCAGGTCACCATCCTGTATTGGCACAGACTGATTTATTAAGGGTTTGTCTATTTCCCCCATATGGAAACAGGAGTGAATAGGCAAGGTGCAGGGACATGTAAGGCACACTAGAATCTGTGGTGTAATGGAAAAAAGAAAAGGTGCATAAACTTTATGTGCAGAGAGGAAAAAAAGGTGGACAAACTGTACATGTCTTTAACCTCAATCATAAAAGGACAAGCACATGTTTATTTCTTTTTGGAATTTAATAAATGCGTAAATTGCATCTACATGCACTTAGCCTCCACTACATCAAAACTATGACTAGCTAGGGGACTGGTGGTGGTGTAAACGTGCCGTCTTTGCAAAATCTTCATTTCTTTTCAGCTGCTGGTCGTAGCACAGCCTTAAGCTGCAGATTTCACTGACTCAGGGTGTGAGCCTGCTGGAGAGATGGAGAGGAGTGCTTGTAGCCCCTTTAGTACACAAAGACACATGTGCCATGTGTCACCCATGGGACACACCCACTCAGCCTCCAAGATGGTTTTTGGCCGACAGCGCCTCCATGCCTACTGCCATGCTAAGGCAAAAGACTGTAACTTCAGTTTTTGGTTGTTGTCATTTTTGGAACAAATAAACATCAGTTTTATCATGTGGCCACAAATATATCTATAGTCCATTTTGTTGTTTACTGGGAAAAATATGATGCCTTTGCTGAATGCTGAAAACACATGCTAGAGGAAGAATTTGTAGGGTAGCATGGTGGAGTAGTGGTTTGGTGTTCAGGTGAGGCTGTTAAAAGGCCCCATCCTTACATGGAGTACCCAGACCAGGAACAGGGCTGGCTTAGACTGGCAGAGGCAGTCACCTGATTAAGGTCTGATGGGCTGCTGATTTAGGGTTTGGTTAAAATGTTAATGTTACGGTTCCTTTTTTAGTGTATGCACATGTACCAAGATGTGATGTTATGTACTTTACACTGTACATACCTAAAACTGTACCTAGTTAATGTAACAGGGGTATTAAAATAAAGTGTAACCAGGATTTGTTATTAACAATTTCTTTCCTTGGTTTGTTTATTCAAGTGTTTTGTTGTTTTGTTTTTGCAGCAAACATAGTTTTCTTACAATTGCGAGCAATTCAATCAGCAATTGTTGGGGGTTAAATCATGAAGACCTAATTGCCTGATTGTATCTCATGCCACATCTCCATTTTTATTGAGCACACCAGTGGCACTAATGTAAACAACCCCCCTCCTCTCGTAGGCATGGGCACCAAGGTGCTCTATTGGCCTGCACAGTTTGATCGGACATTGTTACCACATTTCATAACTGAAGCTAATCTCACAGGCTCAGTGGAGCACAATCATATAAACATGATTATGATTTCAGTGAGCGGCAGAAGAGGTGGCTGACTTTCAGCCTGGTGTGTGTGTGTCAAGTTCTCATTTGTTAGAAAACTGCCTTACATAAGTCAAATGATTTAAAAGTCCTTCAAACAGTTAGCACAATAATGTGTTTTATGTTCATAACAGCTGTTTGTAAGGGCAAAGAGTAGTTTCTTAGTTTCTTTGGTTATCAATATTGTACTTATTTCTCTCTCTCTCTGTCTCTCTCCCTCTCTGCCTCTCTCTTTTTCTCTTTCTTTCCTTCTCTTTTTTCCTTCATGTATGTGTGTGTGTGTGTGTGTGTGTGTGTCTGTGTATGTGTGTGTGTCTGTGTCTGTGTGTGTGTATATGTGTGTGTGTATATGTGTGTGTGTGTGTGTGTGTGTGTGTCTTCGTCTTTGGCTACTCATTGTCCTTCTCCTCTTGCAGCGACCTGTCGCCATGCTGCCCTCTGACAGTTCACCCTTTCAGCGGCGGCGGTGCGTGGCTAAGCCGTTATGACACACCGAAGCGTCCCATGCCCCCACCCACCCCACCCCACGGCCCCCACCCCCTCACCAGGCACCTAATATGGGGCACAGGAAGGACTGGAAGGATCCCCAATTACCCTGTCAACGTTTTGGAGGGAAACCATACTGCTATCTGGACACTCAGAGTGGAGTTATTCCTTAAGGCAGATGTAATTCTGTCCTCTATAGATATTTAGACTAAGTGTTAAATTAGTCATTCTATTTATGTGAATCATTACCGTTCGAATGTTTGTGATCGTACTGTTTTCATTACCATGCT
This sequence comes from Setipinna tenuifilis, assembly GCA_030347295.1. Lineage (NCBI taxonomy): Eukaryota > Metazoa > Chordata > Actinopteri > Clupeiformes > Engraulidae > Setipinna > Setipinna tenuifilis. The sequence continues at coordinate 24,561,001 of CM059270.1, read as the reverse complement.
TCTAAATGAAGAATAGACGGCATTGGAAAAGCTAGCATAAATAAGATTTTTCAATTTTTAAAGTCTATTCGTGAGACAAAAAGCAAGGACAAGAACTCAGTCTGATTGTCATGGGAAACAATGTGAAGTGTATGTCGGTGTCGTCGGTCCTCATAGCATGTTTTGTCAACAGAGATGGGTTCATCCTTTCTAATTAGCACAGGGCCAGATTTTAACCTGTACTCTTTTGTTTTCCAGCGATCTGTTGAACCATGCTGCATATAGCACACCCCCCCACCCCACCCCCAAACATTGACCCCTTTCTCCTTGTCCCCTCATCTGCTATCATTTTGTTCTGACCGGCCTTGAATCCGTGACCTTTGCCCTTTCCCAGCATGACTGATTTCCTTTGGTGTTCAGAGTGGACCAGGGTTTTCTAGCACCATTTGAAATCGGTTGTGCTGAAAGGCATGGCAGCCTTGACACAGCATGTCCTCACCCCACCGCCTCCAATATTACAAGTGATTTGCACCATTTGTATCCAAATGTCTTTGTATGTGTGTATTTGTGTGTGTTTGTTTTTTTTTCCCATGTCGTAGAGGAATAAATATAGCCTATAATCATTAATTTAGCCACAGGCTACAGCACTTGGAGTAAAGGGAATGGCACCCCATGCGTTCCCCCACTGACATGATGTAATTATGCTTTGTTACAGGCTGTTGGACCACCGTTATGATAATTACACTCCAACTACAAAAGAGCCCTTTATTTTTCTGTCAGTTTATTTTTTCCGTCTGTCAGTTATCATATTATCGTCAATCAAATCATCAGCATAGCCCTGTTGTTCGAAGTCACAGAGTGCTGTTGGTAGGAAAAAGCACAAGAAAAATTCATCTAACATAGACCGAACAGCAGAGCTGTGATTTGATTCACAGCAAACCTCTTCTTTAACCCTACTAGGGTGGACTAGGCAGGCATACTGTAGAATGCAAGCATTTTAGAACTGAAATAGCAGTATGCACTTATGCTTCTGAAGATGAAAAGCTGAATTGATCCCAGAACACTGTAAAGATGACTTGTGATTGAAGTCATTTTGGCTGAACCATGTATAAAATGTGAAAAAATGTTCAATAAAGCATTTTGAAGAAAAATACCATCATCTGTCACCATCATCTGTCATCTTATAAACACAACAAAGAAAAAAAAAGTTTCAATCATGTTGCTTTTTCATTTTCTAAGGGCTGCCCCACTTTTAGTGTTCCCAATCACTAACCTTGAAGGTTTCTGTTAAAAGGGCTTTAGTCCCAAATCAAACCCTTGTTAAAGGTTTTTTTTAGAAGGACTTTCTCACAATTACCCTCATTATCAATGCTCTCTGTCTCTGTCTCTGTCTCTGTCTCTGTCTCTGTCTCTCTCTCTCTCTCTCTCTCTCACTATGTATGTCTCTGTCTGAATATCTCTCTTTCTTTACATATGAGTCTGCCTCTCCAGATACATGCAGACATTCCCCCATCCTTTGAGGTGGTGTGTGGTTTGGGATTAACAGGATTAGTTTAGGCTTAGAGTTTAAGAGTCAATCATTAAGCCATAAGTATAATCAAAGGTACATTTCCAAGCACAGGCAGAAAGTGCATGCACACAGACAGACCAAACCCACACTATCCATCTAAATAAAGAGTGAAGCAAATGGAAAGTGTGTGAATGTGTTAGTTTGTGTGTGTGTGTGTGTGTGTGTGTGTGTGTGTGTGTGTGTGAGAGAGAGAGAGAGAGAGAGAGAGAGAGAGAGAGAGAGAGAGAGAAAGAGAAAGAGAGCACTGTTGTTCCCCCAGCTAAGGGAATCAGGTGCCCGCTGTCACCTGGGTAACCTCAGTGTCTCTGCACCATGTGACGCATGCTACTGCCTCTGCTGCTGCGCTGGAGCTGCGCTGGAGCTGCTGTCAGTGGGACCCGAACAAACCCGCCACGACTGGGTGGGCCACAACTCTGCAGCACAGTCTCCACATCAGCCCTGGAAACAGGTAAGACCATAGACAACTTCTCATGAAAGGTTTTGCAGTTGCTTACTTTAGTTAATAGTACACGGCATAATGTGGTAACAACATGAATATACATGTGTGAGAGGATTTGCTGGAAGTCATCTGTGGGTTAGTTTGATCAGCTGTGATTGTCTGTCCAGGTGTATATGAGTAGGTGTCTATGTGCATGTAATCAATAGCACTATGGCAGGTTTGTGTGTGTCAGAGAGGGGGAGAGCGAGAGTGAGAGAGAGAGTGAGAGAGAGAGAGAGAAAGAGAGAGATGTGCATGTAACCAATAGCACTATGGCAGGTTTTTTGTAATCCTCTCTAATCCTCTGCACGAACACGGAGCAGGTGTTCCCAGGCTGACTGGATGATGAGTGCGGAGGGAGAAATGTCAGACGCCACACCATCAACAGAGCCTCTCGATAAGGAGGAAAGTGGGCCCAGCAATGAGTTAGATTACCGCCAGTACCTGCAGAGGTAAATCAAATCACGACCACTCAGCATGCACGTCGTCTCACAAAGCAACACATTTCACATTTCCTTTTCATTTTCCTACCAGTGGCAGGACTCATTTCTTATATTACTACCTTTCAAGATGTGAGAAATATAGCATAAACTTCACTGTGCTGCTTTGGAGATGAATGAGGAGCGTCTTTTTTGTGTGCTGCTGACAGTGATCAATGTCTACGGGAGGGAGGGAGAGAGGGAGGGAGAGAGGGCCTGTTTGCATTTGCTCAGCTGTCCCTGTCTTTCTCTTTCTCTCCCCAGGTTGTTTGGTGAGGCCACCGCTGAGCGTCTCCTCAGCCTCTCTCCCCTGGAGACGGACACACCCCTCTGGTACACCCAGATGATGGATCGCCTGGGAGGTACCAGACACACTTAGCACCCTTCACTGTGTGTGTGTGTGTGTGTGTGTGTGTGTGTGTGTGTGTGTGTGTGTGTGTGTGTGTGTGTGTTTGTGTGTGTGTGCGTCCGTGCATGTCTGTGTGTTTGTGTGGAGGGGTTGTCTTGTTTTAACACACTGTACTTGAGTTGTTCCTTAATGTGTCTTTACCCCTTTTGTTCAAAAATAAATTTGAAAATAATACATTTCCAAAGCAAAGTGTAAGTTAAGACTTAGCAACTATTCTTTTATATAAGGGTTACTGAGGTAGTGCATGCATGTGTAGAGAAGACAACTGTATACAACATGTGTGTGTTCTTAGACAATGTAGGTGCAATGGCTGTGTGGGATGCGTTGAGTGATCGGAGCAGAGCCCTAGTGATGGAAGTGGAGGAAGACTCTTACCAGGTGAGTCCACTCAGACAACGTCCTTCTAGACAAGTCCCCGTACTCCGCGGCCATCTTGGAAACCTGATTCGAGTGTCTTGTCTTCTTGTAATATTTATTTTGCTATAGCAGACTCCACATGTATACAGTTGTGCTCGTAAGTTTAGATACCCTGAATTGATGAATTGATGAATTGATGATTTCTTAATCATTTTTCAGAAAATATGAATGATAGCACAAAAACTTTTCTTTCACTCATGGTTAGTGTTGGCTGAGGCCATTTATTGTCAAACACCCATGCTTACTTTATTTAAATCATAATGCAGCAGACAACAGAAACCCTCTGAAAAATGGTTAGAAAATCAACAAGTCTGCCCAGGTATGTAAACTTGAGCACAAGTTGAACTTGAGCACAACTGTACATACATACACCTGCTTAGATTCTCTCCCCTCCCCTTTCATTCAGGTTAAGAGCCCAGGAGTGGAGTCCAGGAAGCCCCTTCGCCATCTGTCTGAAGTCAGGTTGATGTTCCGTCATGCTAAGCACCATGAAGCACGTTCTGCCGTTCTCTTAGAACAGAACCCACCGTACATTCTACAAGACCCTGAGGACAATAGACCTGTTAGGTACCTACGGCAGGAGGACGCAACCCCAGAAGATGCTTTGAAAGACTAGAAGATATTTGCATATCGTCATGACAACACGGAATACATAGAGCACTTCTTGCATAAATTAAAGGGACTTCTTATCTTCTGTAATGTTTGTTTAGTTACTGATAAGCAAGATTGGAAAATATTGAACACAAATACAATACATGTGTCTTAAAAAACAGACACAAACATAGACACAGACACACATAAACATAGACACAGACACACATAAACACACGCACACACACACACACACACACACACATTAGGTAAGAGCTTGAGACTGATGCTTCCTGACTCTTACAATATCACACTGTCAACACACTCATACAAATGTTTTTACTTCATGTCTGTGCCTTCTCTACTGCTTCTCAAAGCATTTAATTATATACACATAGCTGCCACAGGGGGGCGCTACCTCTTCATTCAGTTCATGCTGCGAGGATTCCCCATAGTATTTTAGGAGAAAGATTTAGCCAATAGGAATGACTCTCTTATGGTTTCTGTTGGAATATCAGGTTATAAGATGGTTGTAACATGATTTAACCATTATCCTTATAGAAGGTTGCAAGGGCTTATTTATGAGTTTGTGAGTGTGGGTGTGCATGTGTGTATAAACGCATGGGTGCATCAGTCATTGCGTTCTGTCAACCCTGACCTTTACTTACCCTGGTGTTAATAGCACTCCCACATTCACATTCATACAGTATACTCACTGTGATAAACACATTGACAAAGGTCTTATCCACCTCAGTCTATGGGTCTTTAGGTTATCTTTTCAACTATAAGGTAAAATGTGACTCTTTTTGCTCTTTGCTCTTTCTTTCTCTCTCTCTCTCTCTGATAAGATTTATTTCTCTCTGGAGGGCAGGGAGGAGGTATGGGTCAGCCACGCAGGTAAACAAACAAATTATTTTTGAGGTGCCTGAGCTTGAGGTGTTTATTTTCTTTTTCTGCCTTTCTGCTCCTCCTCCTCCTCCCACAGGTGTATTTGTGGTGACCTGACTGGCTGTGAAATTACAGGGGGGAAAGTCTCCAATTTGTCGGCCTTTTGGCCTGGAGGCAAGCATCTCTGTGGGGAGACTTATAACCTATTTCTACATTCCACTACGATTTCCATAATAGCACTTATTTTTCCAACAGTATAACAGCATGGCTTAAAGCGTGATTACCGGTAGCCCAAGTACCCCTTAACTTATCATTACCAGAAACACTACTGTTGGTCTGATTTTAAGACGTCTTTACATTAGACTGGTATTATCATATCGGTGCAAGATGTGGCCAATGTTTTTTTAAAGAGGCTATAGAGAAAGACTGCAACACACACACACACACACACACACACACACACACACACACACACACACACACATGCATGCACGCACACACCCGCATAGACAGACACACACTTTTATCAGTTTGGAGAGAGAGAGAGAGAGAGAGAGACTGGTCAGTGCATGTTGTGCTGTCACACCATCCTGCTAAATATGCTCTGTGATTAGGTGAACGATGAATGCAGTAGCAGGCAACCTGGTCACAGCAAAGCAACCGACTCCTCCATACAACTGGATGCGAAAGACAACCTCCTCATCTCATCATCTCTCGGATTTGTCTGGCTACAGTAGAAGAACACATGATGATAGATGTTGTCAACAACATTCTATTAACATTATAAAAACTAGCACACCCAAGTGGAGTCTAGACATAACTCCTAACCATCTAAGTACAATAGCAGCAAAGAGACTTCAGTTAAACACATCAGTTTCTCTGCAGTGATTTTTCCCCAAATGAATCATTCACCAAAATATTATACTAGCATACTCGTTTGTGTACGCAAGGTAGGGCAGTGTTTCCTTTTTATATTTGTTATGATGACAGGTAATAACTTGACATGGCATGTTAGAAGCAACACAGACAGATCTGAAAGACATCAAGGCAGAAAACATAAAGAATGGAAAGAAGGGACTAAAGAGCGATTATATGGAGGATAATTACTGTGGAAGTAGGCCACGGAAGTTTTTTTTAATGTCTGGATGCGATTCATGGCACCCTGCATGACTAATTCTGTTACACTGCTGTAAACTCTACACGTGCAAGTCACGATATCCGAGTCCGACAACAAAAAAGTCGGTTCTCTCAACTATTCCCATGTCACTCGCGAGGGCGGTAACGGTCGGTTGTCGGAACACATTACCAGTGTGACGGCGGGGCGACTCCCCTGTCTTGGAAATTCTTTACCTGCCTGAATTTCAGCCGAGATAGGACCGCTGTGTATACAGCTCCTCCCAAACAGTAACTGTACCGGCGCCGACCAAAGTACTAAGAATTTAAGCAGGTGGACCCGTGCAAAGTATCCCATAGGCACATCTACACAGCGCGACCAGGAACAACAGGTGAGATTTGTGAGCACCCTATCGCTCCATTTTTGGTTCACGGTGAACTTGAACAAGGATGTTGGTTTAAAGCCAAGCTTTCACGTAGCTTACTGTCCAACTTTGACCTTGATTGAGTGGTGTACATTTTTTCCTAACTCGTGCATGGCAGAGTAGTTCCACAATTAGTATGTTAAACAGAATTAAAAATGTACCGCACTGAATAAAGTACAATGAAAGTTTTACTCTCTATGTTTGAATGAAGCTAATGCTATTTAAATTAACAATATTTAGGGTGCTTATGCACGTGTTACACTTTGTAAAGTTGTTCTGTGCGCGCGCGTGTATTGTGCAGGCTATGTGTTCGCTTGCCTTTTAAGTGTTGCCAGGGTCAACATAACGTACATTGCAATGAAAAAGCATAACAGAAGAAAACAGCTTTTGTTGTCTTGACGTTTGTTGTTTGCTTTGCAGTCATTTGCTAGTGTTTAATACTTAACTATAAAGTGTTTGGTTTGGTGCTCTGTGGGGTGGTACAGACAGGGATTGCCTGTGGGGTGATACAGACAGGGATTGCCCTACTGGCTCTGTGTTAGATGTGCAAAAGGATGTCATATTTTATGCATTTGCATTCGTCTGATGCACAGGCACATAGGCCTACACATACCATGTTCTATCTATCTATCTATCTATCTATCTATCTATCTATCTATCTATCTATCTATCTATCTATCTATCTATCTATCTATTTTCTTTTTTTGAGGGGAATCACTGTTGTGCATTTTGTATAAACATTTCATACTCGATGCCGCCAATGTTATGCAGATCTCTCAGTACATTGCTGCTAGTGGGCTTAAGCTAAGACTGTGTGTGTGGTGTGTGTGTTGCACTTGCGGGGTGTGAAATGGTGCACGTGTGGGTGGTTTAGCCCCAGCCCTGTCCCAGCCGCAGCATGGCATCGCTCCGCTCTGGTCCCCCCCCAGTCATTGCCTCCGCCGCTCTGGCTCTCTGTGGTGGCCGTGCGGGATCTCAGTAGCCCAGTGCTGCCTGAACACTGACACCGTGTCCCGCATTCCTCAGGATTAGAGACCAACCAGCACAGGCACCGCGCCGGGCACAGAAGGGGACAGGAGTGGAGCTCCATCTGGAGACATGCCTGGTTTCTTTTTTCAAAAGAACCCCTTCTTCTTTTTCCTCTTCTTCTTCTGCTTCCTTTTCTCTGTTACATTACATTTAGCAGACACTTTTACCAAATTGACTTAGTAATGAGGAATACAATCAGGCTGCATCAAACATAAATTGAAAAGCACACTGAGTTGACGGTGCATGTACAGTCAATCAGAGTGGCTTCTAAATGTGAAAAGCAGTATCTATGTACCCACATGTCTGTTTGTCTGTCTGTCAGTCTGTCTGTCTGTCCATCTGTTTGTCAGTGTGTTTCTGCTGTTGAATGAGAGAAAAGAAGACTGAGAGAGTGCCCCTAATGCACCCCCCTTCCCCTCAAAAAACACCCACACACCCCCACACCCCCACAAGCCCTCCAGGCATTTGGCTTTTTCCCAGTGCCACCAGTGCTGCGGAAGGGTATGGGAAAGAAGCGGGCCTCTCTCTCCCTCACTTGGCTTAGTATTGCTTTAATCGGCTCTCGGGCGACCTTTGGCCTGGTTGCCATGGACATTGGCGGAGGTTAAGGAGTTCCATGAGTCTTAAGTCCTGAGTGAAGGGGGGGTGGGGTGGGGGGTTGGGGGGGGGGGGGGGGGGGGGCGTTCAGGTTCACCACTGTGCTACCTGTTAACACTCACGGCAGCACACAGGATGATCCACCCCAGTTATGCGAGTAGCTTGCTTGTGCTGGACTTTGCCATATCTCGAGGATCCTGTGAGGGGAATGCCAAACGATATATCATGATATATCTGCAGTGCCTCTGCAACTTCCTGTATGTTAGTTATAGGGACAGTAAGGTTTCTTGCCTATGCCTGCTTTAATGGAGCATGCAGTGAAGAGATCAAGAGATGTGAAGAGATGGATTTTTCCATGCATCTTGCATGCACATACAGTAGTGGCGACTCCCATCCTCAGAGATGACGTAATAATGCATCGAGCTGCTATTTAGGGAAGCCCTTGATTGTGTTTGGGGTGTCTCCCACAGTCGCAGGAAATGATTAAAATGCTCTTTCAAAACCTGTCAAAATATCCTGTGCCTCTTTTCTGTTAGTCTCTAAATCTGACGAAGATCAGCAGCCACGTTTCCCTGGAAGTCCACCATGGATTTTTTTTTTTACTGTATTTCTGTTCTTCACCAAAAATGTGGACTTTTCTTTTTCTCTGCGTTGTTTTGTTTCTAATCATGCAAATTTCTTGCTATTATTTTTCTGTGCACTCTGACTGGTTCTCAGTGGTACATCTCTGATGAATACAAAGAGCTGAAATGAAATAATGACTTGGAATGGCAGGAGCTCTGTAAAGAAGCAGAAGCAGGAAGGACGTCAGGGGCAGCAGGTGCAGAGTAATTTATTAGATTGCTTTAGATTTAAGCACCACAAAACTTTAAACTCCGTGATCCCAACTAGTAAGTAAGTAAGTAAGTTTAATTTATATAGCACATTTAAAAATAGTTAGGACTGGCCAAAGTGCTGTACAGTGTCAAAAACTAAAAGGCTAGAATTAAAAGTAAATGAAGATAGAAAAAAGCTAAAAGCAATACATTTTCAATCAGCACAAAATAAAATATATAAAATACCAAAAGCATTTCATCAGACAGGTGCAATAAAAGACAAGGTAAAGGGTAGGGATGAAAAGAGAGGACTTAGGAGGGAAAGGCCAAAGTGTACAGGTGTGTTTTGAGTCTGGACTCTGGAAAAAGTTTTGGTTGGCCTTTAATGAGACTAGTAAAAGCAGGAGCTGAAATGCTCTTGTTTCAGTATGCCGCAGTTGCAGTCCTTTTATAGTTATTATACACTCTAAGAAATGATGGGGCCAGTACCAGTTCATTAATGTTCATCAAAGCAAGGTTTATTTTTTAGCATGTATGTGAAGGGTACTTCACATTGGAAATGGTTCTTCAGAGCCTCAGGCGATAATGGGCTATGCTATGTCCAGGGTTGGGAGGGTTACTTTAGAAATGTATTCTGGTAAAGTTACTAGTTACCCCATAAAATATGTATTCAGTAACGTAATCCAAGAACCATAATATTAAAGTAATGTAACTTGATTACTTTCGGATTACTGCTGATGAGACTCGCTGTGCCGTATACGGAAAGGTGCGGCGCCATTTTGAAGCGAAACGTAATTGGTTTATTTTATTTTTATTTAGCTTCCCAGTTCATTTGTTTGTTTCAGTTTAGTGTTAGATTTATTGTTTCAGTTGTTAGGGCAGCCATTTTTAGATCCTGGGATTTCATTACAAAGCAACAGTTTTTTTATGTACATGACAATGAACACTGATTCAAGGTAACACCATAAAAAAGAATTAGAATTGAATATATAAAAATAATTTCCTTTTAGTTTTACATTGTTAGTTTCAGTTTTTATTTAACTTTATTTTACATTTATATTTCAGGTAACGAAATTATATTTTCAGAGACATTTTTAGTTTTATTCTTAGACAACCCTGAAATGTATAATGGCAGTTTCAGTACACACATCTACTGTGTGTCCAAAACACACGATACTGCCAGTCTTCACTTTAGGGGCAGACTCACGCTGCATTTCCACACAGCTGGCCAGGGTGTTCGTCCAACTAGCTTGCTAGCCTACATCTAACGACGGCTTTGCTCAGAATTGTCTAAAGGGTCTTCGTAAAATAAATGGATGTCGAAATTTCCACCCATTAAATGCGTTCTTGGTTGAAGTCATGCCAATGCTGCCGGACGACGACGCGAAGTTCAAGTGAAGTGAACTAGAGACGGTCTTTACTGAGACATGTCAGTCCCGATTTCGCCCGTTGTGTAACTGCGCGCGCGCATGCATGTCTGTAGGATAGTTTGTCGCTTCCCCTCCATCTCCAGTTTGAAATAAAAAAGAAATAAATAACGTAAAATGTTTTCAAATTGTAATCCTGCTAAATAATCCCAATTTTCACTAAATGTACCTGTAATCTGAGTACGCCTTCATTTTTTGTAACTGTAGGGGAATACAGTTACTTTTTTTTTGTATCCTTTTACTTAACGCCGTTACATGTATTCCGTTACTCCCCAAGCCTGGCTATGTCATATCATCGGGCAAGTGGGTCTTTAGAGAACTGTTGCCTTGGTGCTTCTTTGTAGTTTTGACATCGTTTTGGCATGGCATCGCTCTGAAGAACCATTAATTTTTAGAGTGCAATTTTTGAAATCTCTCTCTCTATATAAAAATACATGTACTTTTTTGGTTTCCATTACAACTGCCAGTGCTCACCATTCTGTTGGGGCATGTGTCCAGGCTCCTAATGTTCTGACTTGAACCTGAAAGGACGGTGGGGGATTAGGGCCCAGTTGTACATTGCTCAGCAGTGCATTTTAATTGAAAAGAAAAATTGCTGAAAAATAATTCAAAATGATGAAAAGATGCAAAATAGTAAACTCTGAAAGGCCCTTTCAGGATCAGCTTCTTAGAAATATTTTATATAATACAATTATGTATAATACATAACATTAATTTTATATATAACATAATACAATTCTGTATAGTACATAACATAATATTCAATGTAATTAGTTTTTTTTTAACTAATGTCAGAATTGCAATGTCAAAAAAGTCCCGATATCCATTTTTTTCGTCCACTTTTCCCAAAACTAGTATAGAATAATAATAATAATAATAATAATAATAAGTAGAGTCTCTGTGTGTTGTACTGGGCCGTCACGTGTCAGGACTCCTCAGCACTGCTGTTCTGTCTTGCCCTCCGGAAGGACACTGGACTGGCGCTGAGCACTGAGCTCACTGTGTGCTGTTCAGGTGTGCCGCGGTGTCTGGTTAAAGATTAACTCTCTTGTCTGGGGGAAGGCAGTGGAGTCAAGGCTCTGGAGCCTGCTGGAGTTTTTTTTTTTTCTTTCTTTTTTTTTCAGAGAAAAAAGATGCGGAGTCTTGATAGATGGTAGGTTATCTCTTAGAGCAGGTGAGGGAAAGGACGCAGGCAGATACACACACATACACACACACTCACACCCACACACACACATACACACATAGTGATGGAGTGACAGACAGACAGACAGGCAGACACACACTCACAACTATACTGCACACAACTTATTCACAGACACACATTCACAGACTCCCACACAGACAGACAAACAAACAGAGACACACACACACACACACACACACAAATAGACAAATGTGTTCTGTACAGGTCTGTGCAGTGCTTTGACTGAATCATAAGCTAGACTAGCTGACTGAGTCAAGACTCTTAAGGAGCCTAGCATTGACTAGGGTGGAATAGTTTGCCACTCCTTAAGATTTATGCTGCTATCTGGAGCAGTTGCAGTGAAAACATACGATCATTATCTGCCCCTCTGAAAATCTCAGTCAGTGTCACAACAAGCTGGGAGTGATGAGTTTGTGGCCATAAAAAGGTGTTGCATTCTTCCCCAAAAATCTGCAGGCCTTTCCCAAATCATTTCAAGTATGCGTTCTGAGTTAGGGGTGGTCCGATACTGCCTGCCCTTCCTTGCCCTTATGAACTTTTTGGCACATTTGGTGCAAAATGGTTTGCAGTAGCACACTCCAAGTAAGGTAGCAATGGGAGCTCCATGTCCTTAGCAGGCTAAAAAAACGCCACATGCATCGACGCATTTCTGGGGTTCTCCCTGAGGACGATGGGCACGGGGCCTTGATCTGTTCTGTTCCTCAGGGTTAACACACTACGGAACACACGCACACACAGTGTACTTGGCACTTAACCAGAGTTATTCAGAATATTTTATTGTGTTAACTCTCAACAGCTTAGTGCGTGAGCCAGACTTTGACATTCTGAATGTACTGTACATTGCCTCTATCTGAAACGACTGCTCTCCATTGTTTGAGAAGACTTCAGAAGAAAAGGTAGATGTTATGACTTCTATCCATGTGAATACGGGTGTGATCTTGATTATGAAGCATGGCCTCCCATGTTGCCTCACCATAGATATCATCTCCGGTTATTATACAGCTCATCATAACGTTGCAGAAAGGTCCATGGAAATGGGTTTGGAGCTTTGACATCTTTGTATAACAGACTATTGCAGTTGGGCACAGCAGAAGGACAGAGTACTGTATGTCGCTGTGAAACTGCATTTCAAACCATACAATGTAACAACCTTCAACAACAATGCCTTTTTACTAAATCAGTGACCCTTTTAAATTCATAAATTATTTTTGAGACGGTAGACAGCGGTTCATAGCTGGGTAATAAAGGAGTTATTGTACAGCAAGGTCGTCAACGTTGTGGAATAAAGCCCTTCAGAGTGATTCCTGCATCACTCTGTCAGGTTTTGTCAGTCTTTGATACCGAACTGACATCCTTGCTGTAAATGATCCCTTACTTGTCCTCTGTGGTCCCTGAACATATTGCTCGTGTTCTCAGAGAAGAGTGCCCATGGCACCCTTGAGTGCAGTGGCACTGGGTATACAGTAAGACTGTACAGGAGCATTCTGGGTAACACTTTTTTTTTTACGGTTCCTTATTTAATGTATCTACAGGTAACATTACAACATTACATTATTACTTAACATTACACTTAGCAGACGCTTTTATCCAAGACGACTTACAAAAAAGAAAACAAGTAATATGTACTTACACTATGCGTACCTAACACTAACCCTAATTCTAACTCTTACCCTAACCTCATGGTAAATTTTAAGTACATAGTGCTACATGTTGTTACAAACTTTGTTACACTGTACTTCATGATGTAGGCACACTATAACAGGGACCGTAAAAATAAGTAATAAAGTAAATGCATCCTGTCTTTAATACTGCTCCATGTTCTTTGCCAGGCCCACAATGGTGAGTGTGTATTCAGGGGCCCACGCTAGACAAAAGGGACACAATGAGACCAATGGGTCCACAAACACACCCACAGACAGGTGTGCATACATGCATCCAGGAACACACACACATGCTCGCCCACACACCCACACATACAGAAAGGTGTACTCACACATACACCCAGATACACACAGAGTCAGTCACGCTTCGATGAAAATGCCGCACAAAAGGCACACAGATACAGACACACAAACACACACACACACACATTGACATACATACACAGGCACGCACACACACAGAGACACACAACAGATGCACACACACACACATACTCTCTCTCTCACTCTCTCACACACACATTCACACACAGGCGCACACGCACACGCACACACACACATAACAGACAAACACACACACACACACACACACTTCCTCTCAATCCTCCTGGTTTGGCAAAAGCTACGTGCCTCAGAGTCATTCTGCACCCTGATGGTCCTGGAGGTAAAGTCAGATAAGGCAAATTTAAACGCCCAAACAATGAGAGCTAGGGAAGACCAGACAAAATATCCAGAGGCCACCATATCCTCTGTGATAAGTGGCCTTGTATGCATCTCTCTCTTTCTCTCTCTCTTTCTCTCTCTCTTTCTCTCTCTCTCTCTCTATCTCTCTCTCTCCCTCTCTTTCTTTCTTTCTCTCTCTCTCTTTCACTCTCTTTTCCCTCTTCCCTCTCTTTCTGTAAGCACGTGTGTGTGTGTCTGAGGGTAAGACAGAGGCAGGAAGAAGAAGGTAGAGAGAGAGAGAGAGAGAGTGAATGAGAGAATGTGTGTGCGTGTGTGTGTATGCATGTGTGTGTGAACACAGACTCAAGCGTGCACAGTACACCGCATGCTACATATGTCCTTGTAAAGGTATATAGCCGCTGATAACTGATGCCCTTGTTTGCAGAGACAATAGGGCACCTGGACATTCCATTTCATCACTCCTGTCTTGGAATGTCACATTGATTAGACATTCGATAGTCAAGTAGATTAGCAACAGACTTTATACTGAATTCATCCTGGTCATTTTGTCTTTACATTTTATGACTTTAATCAGAAAAATGTGTTTCATGGGTGTGTATGTATGTGTGTGTGTGTGTGTGTGTGTGTGTGTGTGTGTGTGTGTGTGTGTGTGTGTGTGTGTGTGTGTGTGTGTGTGTGTGTGTGTGTGTTTAGGCTCCCCTATCTGACTGTACCACCCTGGTGTATGAGTTGCACTTCATCATGCCAGTGTGTGAGGGAGAGTGCCTGCAATTGTATACTCTTCTGTCTAAAGAAAAGATAGCAGGCATACCAATGTTGTTCAGTGTTGAGCTGAACTTTTTACACCTGATGGTTTTGCAACACTATGCAGCCCTATCAAATGTGTCATTACAGACCTCATTGGAGGGTTGTGAACTCTGCATGAGGAGCTGAAACCAGGCCTAGTCCACTGGACCTGTAGTTAGAAGTAATTTCGCCCCAAAACTCCCACATTCCCCCTATCAGAGATCCCAAAATAATTGAGTCCTGCTTGTTGTACCATGTCAAGTCCTTCTGGGTTTGCTGGGATGTGTTTGCTTGCATATCATAGCTCTTTTCCCATGGTTAAAACAAATGTGTGACTGTAAGACTCCACGCTGGAGAAGGAATTTTAATTCCACCGTCACAGACAGCAAAATATGTCATCCTTCATCTGAACCAGGTGAAGTGACGACAACCCTGATTGGGTAATTGGCCTCATCCAGTGTCTGAAGGGGGGAAGGAGAGAAAGACAAATGGAGGAAGAGAGATTCCGGTTTTTGGGAATGCTGCTCCCTATAAATGCTTCCGTCCGTCCGGTTTGCTGGTCCGGTGGAAGGCCGCGGTGATCGGTGATGGTAATAACATAATGCCACTCGTTAGGAGGGCTGTCGTGACAGATGGGCCAGGTGAAGGATGACATGGGCAGGAGGGAGGGGAGACGGTGCTGTAGCCCTACCCTACCCTACCCCGTAAGGTGAGGTAGCCTAGCCCTGCTCTGGGAAACTAACTTACTTAGGCACATGCATCTCCTTGTGTGTATGAGTCTGCTTACATTGTGTTCCTCTACACATCTGTTAGCTTATGTCCTCCTGTTTGTAAGTCGCTTTGGTTTTATCTGTCTGCTAAGTGTAATCTAATGTAGGAGGGTAGAGGTAGACAGCCATTCCTGTGTGCCATCAAATGGATTACTAATGTGATGAGGACAAACATTACATTTTGTGATTATCAGACTTTTTAATGCTGTTCCTAAACAGTTGTTTTCAAACATTAGATCAAACACAGTGATGTGCAACCTGGCTTTTTAAGCTACAGTCCAGCACCATACAGTGTATTACAAGTCACCTGGTTCTACCTGGTATATTAGGTCTTACCTGGTTCTACCTGTGCAATTCAGGCAGGCAATGAGACTCAGTACTGTACCTCTTCCAGCAAGTTGAGCTTTAAGTTGAGCTTTGTGGAATGTTAATTAGTAAGTACATGGAGTACTACATTAAGAGCAGCAATAATGATTAAACAACTCTACATTTCTGGCAATTTGAATATATATTTTATATGTTACATATATACTTAATAAATATATGTTTAACGTCACATTATTAAACTTTCAAGTTGCTAATGCAGCGCATCATACAGTACCATAGTAACTTGTCTATAAGATTTGTTCGAGGAACAGCTCATTAGGCACAGTGCAGCCATGCATATAATTGTGTGAATGTACGTCTCACTGTGTGTGTATGTGTGTGTGTGTGTGTGTGAGTGAGAGAGAGAGAGAGAGAGAGAGAGAGAGAGAGAAAGACATGGGAGAGAGTGAAAGAGAGAGAGAGAAAGAGGTGGGAGGGAGAGAGAGAGAGAAAGAAAGAGATGGGAGGGAGAGAGAGAGAGAAAGAGATGAGAGGGAGAGAGAGAGAAAGAGATGGGAGGGAGAGAGTGAGAGAGAGAGAGAGGAAATGATGGCCAGGACACAGTGGGTGCAGCCTCCAATCTCCCCAACTCACCCCCACCCCACCCCACATCACCCCTCACCCCCCCCCTCCCTTCCTCCCTGCCTCCAATCAACTAGTGCATCCCCGCCCCCTTCGCCTCTACCCAACCCGACCCCTCCCGAAAGAATGGGCCAGTGCATTCCGCCTGCCTAGAGACCATTCCCCCTCTTTCACACAGTGGCCATGGAGTGACGGCGGCATTTGAATAAGAATCACACTCCGTTCACCCCACCGCTCCAGTGACACACACAGGGGGTGGGGGTGGAGGTGGAGGGAGCACGGGGGGTGGGGGGGGCTGCAGTAGAGAGATGTGATTGGCCGGTTGCTTTTCTCTCTGTTTTTATTCGGACACAGCCAGTTGTGCTTACATAGTTTTCTTTTCCCAACCCCTCTCTGTACTCACACAAACGTGCACGTACACACACACACACACACACACACACACACACGCATGCACACACAACCACAGACACACACACAGACACACACACACCACTCTTTCTCTCTTCTTCTTTCTCTCTCTCTGTCACTCTCGGGCTGTCTCTCTCTCTCCCTCGCACGTACACACCACACACACCACAAACACACACACACACACACACACACCCCAAAAACTCTCTCTCCCAATAAGCACTCCCTCTCTTCCCTCCCACTTTGTCTTGCGTGCGGGCAAACAGCACGCACTCAGAGGCTGCTTGTGCGAGAGTGTGTTCTCCCACAGAGGGACTGTGTCAACACGTGTGCTTGTGTGAGTATCAAAACTTTTTTTATAATCCTCTTAAGGGAGCATAAATTCCCAGATTCCCATCCGCCAGACAGCCGGCTCGGTCCCACACCACAGACAGACGCCTCTCCTCGGAAAACCCCCCTCGGGCTCGGATGCAGGTTCACACAGGGAAGTTATTACTCTGGGCCCGTGGTTCATTTCAGAGATGATATCACCTGTGTGTGTGTGTGTGTGTGTGTGTGTGTGTGTGTGTGTGGATCACCTTTCCTTGGGTTCACAGGGATGAAGCAATGAAGGCATGCCTGTTATAGTGTGTGGCATTTGTAGGATTCCTCATATAGATGGATGGATGTGTGTTATCTTCCTGACTGGCTTGTTGTCTTGTTCTGGGACATTGCTTGTGTTTTTCCCCTTGTTTCCCATCCACTATTGTAGATGAGGAATACTTTGTGTGAGGTAAATGAGATGTCATTGTGATCTAGTCTTAAATTATCCTTATCCATAGCATGCTTGGTTTATCTGATTTTATCGCTCACAAATTATGAGGTATGTAATTTCCCGCAAAGTTGCTTCCCACACTGAACACTTCTTACCTGTTCACCATCATTGTGCAACATGAAGATGAGTAGAGGTACAGTGCAATGGAGTTGTTGTGTAGAATTTCCTCAGTCATTGTATGTAACTCTGCACAGGTTGTATAGAAATTAGTGTGTGATTAAGTGATTGTGTATAACTTTTTAAGAAGTTGTGTAGAATTCTATACAGTGATCCGGTCAATGTATGTACCTCAGTTAGGACATGGTGTGAGTTGTGGGGAATTCTGCAGAGTGATCACGTTTTGTACAAGTTGTCTGTGAAATGATGAAGTCACAGGGTTTAACCTCATATGAGTTGTTTAGAACTTTGGAAAATAATAATTATAGTGATTAAGTAATTGTAAATAACTTTGTATGAGTTGTGAATAACTCTGTATAATATCCTGTGGCTCTTTTGTGATGTGTGAGTGTGTTGGTGCTGATGTGTAGGCAGACAGGCAGGCAGCTCTGTGGATGTGTGTGCATGTGTGTGCGTGTGTGTCTGTGTGTGTGTGCGTGTGTGTGTGTGTTTGTGTGTGCGCGCGCATGTGTGTGTGTGTGTGTCCTGTGGGGATGTTGTGTTAGCCCTCCTGTGGGAAATGGCAGTGCTGGTATTGTGCAGGGGCAGGGGGCAGCCTGGTCCCTCTGACAGCTCCTCTCTTGAGCAGGATGAAGTGCCCACAGTGAAGAGGCCGATTGGGCGGTGAAGGGGGTTTGGGGTTGGGGGTCGGGCTGGTTGTGTGTGTGTGTGTGTGTGTGTGTGTGTTTGTGTGTTTGGGGCCTCCCAGCTCTCCTCTTTGGGGCCACACCATCTCCACCAGACCAGCCAGTCCTGCCCCCAACACCAGCTCCCTTACCCCGCTGTGAAAAGTGCCGGATTGGCTCTGGGGTACTGGCTGCTACTGCTACTGCTACTACTACTGTCCTGGCCATTGCATACAGTTGTGCTCATAGGTTTACATACCCTGGCAGAATTGATTATTTCTTAATCATTTTTCAGAGGGTCATTTGGGTAGTTTCTGTTGAAAGAACCATGAGTTTTTTGTGCTATCATTCATATTCTCTAAAAATGGTTAAGAAATAATAAATTCTGCCAGGGTATGTAAACTTATGAGCACAACTGTGCAGTATATGCCATATCAACTGAGATAGGTATGGAATACTTGCATCGGGAGGTTTGCAGGATGCTTTCATTACAGAGAGTGTAATTACAGCTTAATACCTAAACTGTAAAACTTTGAAAGCATATTTCTTCTGCATATTTTACAGCCTACTGTGCATATCTTACAGGAAATACCAAAGTAAGTGTTGGCCATGTTTTTTTTTAACTGTACATAGCACAGTCTTAAGAGCTAGTCTTTCAGATGCACCATGGTCGCATTCTGCAGTGTTGTGAAAGAACATGCCATTTCAGTTGGCTAAAGCCTGTTGTGCTCTTTTGTCCATGAGTCGTGAGAGAGGGTCTATACGGCCTATAGGATGGGGAATGCCATTGAGGGAAATGAACCCCTGAGAGGTTTGCTGCTATTTCTCCAGGCAGAAATAAATATCTGCTTCTGAATGAGCCTAAGCCATGTGCCATGAGATGCTGGCATCACTCTCCACCATGAGTGGCTGGCTGGCTTCTTCCCATGACTCCCATCCAGTCCTCATGACTGACCCCTTCAAACAGCACCCCTCTTTTTTTTGGTAGGCGTTTCAGAGGGGAAATGATGAAATAAAAAAGAGCTCCCAGTCCCCATTTATGAGCCCCACAAAGACACACACACACACACACACACACACACACTCACTCACACAAACACACACACACACAAATTGCTTGCTTGATCTTGCATACAAGTGGCTGATGTGTACACAAAGCTAAAGCACGCACACACGCACACACACACACACACGCACACACACAGAGTTTCAGTTCCTCATGCAGAGTTCACAACCCTCCAATGAGGTCTGTAATGACACATTTATAGGGCTGCATAGGGTTGCAAAACCATCATGTGTAAAAAGTTCAGATCTACACTGAAGATCATTGGTATGCCTGCTATCTCTTTAGACAGAAGAGTATACAACTGCAGACACTCTCCCTCACACACTGGCAGGATGAAGTGCAACTCTTAAACCAGGGTGGTACAGTCAGACACACACACACACACACACACACACACACACACACACACACACACACACACACACACACACACACACACACACATACACACACCCATGAAACACATTTTTGTGATTACAGTCATAAAAAGTAAAGACAAATGACCAGGAGGAATTCAGTATAAAGTCTGTTGCTAATCTACTTGACTATGGAATGTCTAATCAATGTGACATTCCAAGACAGGAGTGATGAAATGGAATGTCCAGGTGCCCTATTGTCTCTGCAAACAAGGGCATCAGCTATCAGCGGCTATATACCTTTACAAGGACATATGTAGCATGCGGTGTACTGTGTGCACTTGAGTCTGTGTTCGCACACACACACACACATACACACACACACACACACACACACACACACACACACAAGCAAGAATTGCTTGCTTGATCTTGCATACAAGTGCCTGATGTGTACACAAAGCTAAAACACACACACACACACACACACACACACACACACACACACACACACACACACACACACACACAGACCAATACTTTTTTCTCCTCTGTG
Organism: Setipinna tenuifilis; assembly: GCA_030347295.1. Lineage (NCBI taxonomy): Eukaryota > Metazoa > Chordata > Actinopteri > Clupeiformes > Engraulidae > Setipinna > Setipinna tenuifilis. The sequence continues at coordinate 24,540,743 of CM059270.1, read as the reverse complement.
TCAGCACACTTTAGCAACACTACCCCTGACCGCACTGGCACCTCTCATATTGACATAACTTAGAAATGGAACAACTGAGGCCATGAAGAGGCCAAACAGAGGCCACACAGAGGCCACAGGCAACACTGACACACACCAGAGACACACAAGACTTTCCCCTCTGTCACTCTCAGGGTGGTTGGTTGCACAGAGCTGAGGAATCTAGGACCTTTGGAATTATAAAGCAGGAAATGTGCTCTGGTGACGTTCATGTATTTGAGTCCCATTAAAGCCATTGATGTTTTGTTGTCTTACAGTCCAGTATAACCTTTTGGGACCATGCTGGCTAAATTTTGATGAAGACATGATACATTGGTGAATTTAATTAGCGTTCCGTCGAGAGATATTTGCTGTTGCGCTAACGAGGGTTGACGGTGGGGTAAGTTTAGATACGATCCCTGACTGTTAGACGGATGGCAAGTGTCATTAGAGTGTTATTGCATCCAGTACACAGCAAAATTGTCGGAGGTAATTTCCCAGTGTTCAGCAAAAGTGTTGCAGCAAAAGTGACTTAAGAGTGTAACTGTAACAGTTGAAATTACACTGCAGAAGGTTGATTTAACTATAAAGGAGTCATATATATAAGGGAGAAGTGGTAAATTAACACTACAAAGATTGGGACAAAATAAACACTGGCATAGTGTTAGAACTGACACTCTGAGAGTTGATTTAACACTGTAGAATTTGCTTTGTACTGGTGTGGAATAAACAACAGTGTAAACAGTAAACTCAATGTATTAGGAAAACAACAACCACAACAACTATATGTGATTAAAATTGTGTTGATCTAATTTTGTATTACCAAGTGATTCATGCTTAATTTTTCCTTTCTGTCCTCAATTTTCAGCTCTCCAGTACTCTGGTTTCCCTGTGCAGACGACGGCCATGGGCAGGTTCTTGTGTGTCGTCCTGCTGGGTAAGTTCCAGAATCATGTTCCTTTGCTTCCTTTCCACACCTGCACCGTGCCTAATGTGTTTACAGTAATGACATCACTGCCTCATGCTCAGACAAAGCCCCAGAATGCAATGGATTAGAGAGAGGTCTGCAATAATGACTTGATGTTTACGTTGTTGTTAAGGACAGACCTGGTGAAGAGAGAAAAGAAAACAGACGTACAGACAGACAGACAGACAGACAGATAGACAGACACACACACAGACACACACACTGACAGACAACAAGACAGCCGGAAAAAAAAGTAGACAGATGTAGTTGGAAGAAATGGATAAAAATGAGGAGAACTCCTCAGCGGAAAGAGTGACAGAGGTTGACGCAGTGAGTGAGACAGAACAGACAAAGACAAGCCAGTGAGGAAGAGGGACACGCCTGTCCTCTTGTCAGGCTCCCCTGTTGCCTCATTCTCTCCAGGAGGGCCCCTCACACAGCCAACAATCGCAGCAGTTAACACCGGCACGCACAGTCAATAGGCCAGCTCCACGCTCCCATTCATACCTGCCCCTCACATTCACCACCTCACCACCTTGCCCTCCCTCAACCAGCCACACACGGCTGCGTGACAGCCAAAGGAGTGCAGTTAAAAGCCATTGTGTGTGTGTGTGGGTGTGTGATTGTGTGTGTATGTGTGTGTGTGTGTGCGTGTGTGTTTGTGTGTGCACGTGCTAATGAAAGGTGTGCACAGATGGCAAGTGGAAACAGTACACCAACGACCTGTGTACTCCCCTTGCTCTCCTATATGTTCTCTCTCTCTCTTCCTCCCTCATTCTCTTGCTCTCTCTCTCTCTCTCTTCCTCGCTCTGTCTCTCACTCTCTCCCTCACTCTCTTCCTGGCTCTGTCTCTCACTCTCTCTCCCTCCCTTGCTCTCTCTCTCTCACTCTCCCTCGCTCTCCATCCTTCGCTCTCCCTCCCCCCCCCCTCTCTCTTTCCCTCCCTCAGTCTCTCTCTCTCCCTCTCTCTCTCTCTTGCTCTCCATCCCTTTTCTCTTTTCTCTTTTCTCTTTACATGACAAACAGTTAGTAAACATTTGAACAGTCTTGAGGCTGTGAGGTGGTATTTGCTCCAATGATGACCTACAGTTCAACACTGACTCCCTCCTGTGTGATCACACCACATTAAAGCCAGTGACTCTCACTGCCCCCTGTCATTGCCACCATGTTTTAATGAATGTGTATAGGGGCACGCTTTTGAACACAGTCCTGATAAAATGACAATCTGTAAAACACATTCTCCAAGGTGTTGGCTAACTGTCAGATGCAAAAAAACTCAGAAACTCTGAAAAACCTTTAAATCAAACCTTTCAGCTGGCTGCTTTTGTAGGCTTAGGGATAAAAAATGTCCCTTAAATCCTCATGGTCTCAGCCTCTGTTCCCTCTTAAGTCTAATATTTCTTATTGTCGCAGGCTAATTCCCTAATCTTTTATTTGCAGTCTGAATTTTTGGATCCCTCTCAAGAGGAGGGGTTTTGACACTGAATCTGATCAGACAGGCTCACTGGATCTTGGCCCGAGCAGAGTATGGACGTGTGTTATTATGTGTGACTCAATTCATTACAGGTTTTTTTTGATGACTCAGGAAGGCAAGGAGGTCAGTTTTATAATGAGGAAATGTCAGAAATCTTTGCAGAGAAGTTAATTGGTTCTTGGTTAGCGTGTGTACTGTATGGGAAGCAGCCCGAAATGGGATCAGAGTGGTTGAAAGAACACAGAACAGATGCAGGCAGAGGTGGGAAGACATTACAAATAATCACACAGGAATTGACATCGGACATAATTATTACTGATCATCCTCGTCAATGCATGACAGTGAACCATGAGTTAACCTCGTCTTGGGAACATAATTGCTTCTGCGGTACCGGTACCACACACATACAAATTGCACACGAGTGGCTAACCGAAAAAGCTGAAGGCTAATTGGAATCTTGTGGGTGGCCCAAAGCAATTTTGTCATTCATCGCTATTTCTCTTGTTAAGGGAATGACCTCAGTCCACTTTTACAGAAATGTGTTTGTGTGACGTAATTGGTTATATGGTACAGTTTACAGCTTTGATGGATGAAAAAAACTTTAGTACTGCTGAGTCCAAAAGGTTTTCATGAAGGACTGTTGATATTATGGCTTCTATCATGTAAGACGTAATGGCCGCCATGGTTACCTGTTCCATGGAAACATTGACAGGGTGGAGGCAAAGAATGTGACGTGTAGTTCCCTCCGCTGAATCATTATTCCCACGGAACTTGTCACCTCGAAAACCATTGTCCTGCTTATCTCCCATTCGGAAATATTTTAATCCCCAACTTTCTTCATATTTAAGATAATATATACATAAACTACCAAAATAACTGGTTGACTTGCCACTTTGTAGCATTTGCCTGTCTACTAGAGTTGTTATGGTT
>CM059270.1:24512354-24532354 GCA_030347295.1 Setipinna tenuifilis | reverse complement strand
AGCGCAGAGGTGTCAATCCCGGGTACAGAAAGTCCAACCGGCTCTGGATCAGCTGATCGTAATGAGCACTCAAGAGGGCTAGATCAGCCTCTCAGCGAAGTCACCTGTGTTAGAAGGAAAACATGGCAGGGTTTTTACTTTATGAACCCGGGATTGACACCTCTGCCCCAGCCCACGCATTCTCTGCAGTGGCAGAGGGAGAGGACATAGTACCGGAACATCTCTAAGCTTGCAAAACAAAAGCCATTATTTTCATCTTAGCATAGCAACATGTCATGGAACAACAAGAAAGCCGCAGAATTTTATTTTCCTTTTCACAAGCAAGCCTCTTCAAGTAGTAGGCCTTGTGCCATTACCCTCTTTGAGATTACCTGTTTGAAAAGGGCAGTAAGTTTATCAAAAGAGTTGTTAGGTTCATAGGTAAACTATGACTATTGCATCAGAGAGGGACTACATGCAGGAAATACTGTCTCTGAAGAAGTGGGTGGAAGTTTCTATTAAAGAAGACCCAATTGACCCAGGTGCTTGTGAACTCACAAACATACACACATATGCACACGTGTGACGCACACACACACACACACACATACACACACACCCACACACACACACACACACACACACACACACACACACACACACACACACGTACACATGACCACACAGGGCCCCTGTGCACCACCCTCTCACTTATACACACTTGCACAGGCACAGACCCCTCACCCGTTGGAACATGACTGCTTCGGGAGAGCGACCGTGGCGTGTGTGTCTGTCAGCACGCGGTATGGAGGTATGGCTACAGATGCATGGCTGTCACGCCCGTGAGGCCAGAGCTGTCTTTAGGCCCCCAAAATGGATGCTTTTGTGTGTGGCCTGTAAAAACAGAACATCCCTTTGCGCTTTTGAAAGTCTTTTACGCCATTCCTGTCCTGTCATTATAAGCGTAAATATGGAGAAGATATGTTTTTAAATGCTATGTGTTCACAAGAGTAAATAGCAGAGAAAAAAAAATTCTGTGAATACCGCAAGAGTGGCAGCTGTGGTATTGGAGGCTAATGACTAGTGAGCAATTAGGAAGACAGAAAACAGGAAAGCAGTGCAGATAGAATGGTTGTAACCTTAAATGTATTATATTCAATGGCTAGCATAAACTGGATCATCACAAAATACTATACGATGACACATGCAAAAATAAAAAACACCTGTCTTACACCCAGCCCCGCAGTGAAACATTGAAAAGTAAAAACCCTGCCACGTTTTCCTTCTAACACAGGTGACTTCACTGAGTAGCTGATCTACCTGTCTTAAGTACGATCAGCTGATTCAGAGCTGGTTGACTCAAATTTGTGGCAGGGTTTTTACTGTCTGAACTCGGAATTGACACCTCTGAATGTCACTGTGAATGTCAATGTTTCACTCTGGGACCTCTGGTGACATTCAGACTCTGAAATTAGCGGAAACTAGCAGAACTCAGATTCTCTTATCTAGAGTAATGCTAGCCTGCGGTCTCCTCATTCCTCAGTGAAAACATAAGCTGGCATATTTCTACTCCAAACTCGTGAATGCCAGACGTGTTTTCAGCCTGGCGTATCAGTGCTTGGCTCATAGCTCATAGCTTGGTTGGCGTATCAGTGCTTGGCTCATAGCTCATAGCTTGGTTGTTTGCCAAAGGTGGGCCGTCTGCAGTTTCTACACTTCCACGTTCCACAGCTTGGTGAGGTGACACACATACATTCACTCACGCACACACACACACACACACACTCACACACACACTTACACATTGGAACGCACGAACACATACATATTTGAACACACACATACACACACACACACACACACACACACACACGTTTAAACAAACACACACACACACATTCACACACGTTTGAACACACACACTCCCACGACTGTGTGCAGGTATGCTCTGCCCTCTCGTGCCTGCTCAGGGCCCGTCTCTGCCTGTGTGTGTGTGAGGGGTCACACTGACTGCCGTCACCACGGAACACTGGCTTCTCTGCGGAACTCTGCTTCCAGTGGCTTCTATGCGGAACGCTGGTTCCAGTGGTGCGGAGCGGCACGCCAGGAATGCCGCTGCCTTCATAAAGTCTTTGACCGGCGTGGGGGGGGGGGGCAGGTTGCGCTATATGATCCGGGCCACTTTAACCGTCACACACTAACGCCGGCCAAAAGGGCAGAGTCACCGAATCATTCACCACTCCCATACAGTCAGTGTGTGTGTGTGTGTGTGTGTGTGTGTGTGTGTGTGTGTGTGTGTGTGTGTGTGTTTGAAAGGAATTCATCTCCTATATCTGCCTAGATTAGATAGACACCTGCTTTGAAGGTGGACTCAAAGCTTTGCTCTTTGAAAAAGGTTATGGAAAAGAAATGAAGCCCAGCGTATCTGCAGACATGTAACAACTCTGTTTTTGCATTCAGTGTAAGCCTGATAGGGGCCCACCGCTAGACACACGCATGGGCACACACACACACACACACACACACACACACACACACACACACACACCCTCTTGTTATCTCTCTCTGTCACACAAACACATACATACTTACTCTTTTATGTCATTACTTCTGGACTGCCTTGGGTCCATTATTGTACAAAGTCAGTGATGTGCAGTGAGGAGTGTGTGTGCTTGTGTGTGTGTGTGTGTGTGTTTTAGTGTGTGTTTTAGTGTGTGTGTGTGTGTGTTTTAGTGTGTGTGGTGGGTGGATGGCTGATATAGTACCAAATGGTGTGTGTGTTTGTGTGTGTGTGTGTCATCTGCAGAGCCGTGATAGGACGGACTAGGGGAGTTACGGCAGACTGAGCCCTGTGTCAGTGCAGCTCTGTGGGGGCGCTGACCCTCTCTCCAGTCCCTTTGTGCTCCTGGTTGTTGGGGTGTGTGGGTAACCACAGCCCATGCTCTGAGCTCATTTTAAGGGGTTAGCTCCACCAAACGTGGGGTCACGTCACCAGTGTTCATGGTCAGTCTGTGCAGCAGGGCTAGAGTGTTAGGTAGATTAACCTCCGACAAGGTCATGGACAGTATCCGATGGAGTTGGTTGTGGCACACAGTTTGTCGGTGTATGAAGAACTCTTGGAGCAATGAAATCATAAAGATGATGAATATAAAAGCGGTTTTGCATAAGCTGACGCAATGGCAGCAGTGACTTTTATTCTTTAGTCACATTAAATGCCACTTAGGATGCCGTTTTGATTAAAAGCATGTACGTCAAACTCTTGATTTTTTGCTTCTTACAGTAATAGTCTTCAGTTTTTGCATTCATCATTCAATCCATTATTACCATCCATGTTTGCCATGTAGGTCACCATGCTATTCAACATGGCAGTTGAGTATTATTTAATTATGTGAAGGTTTCCTGACCTTTTCAACTGCTGCTGTTGTCGTCTGTAAAACCTTGAACAGGGAGTTTTATTATCCCCCCCTCCTGTGAAGACTGTGTTTGGACGGAAACACTCCAGAGTGCTGACACACACACACACACACACACACACACACACACACACACACACACACACACTCCCGAGTGCTGAAACTGAGTGTCAACTCCTCATGTTTGTGCTCCTGTGTTGACTCAAAGCTGACCAAATATTATAAAAAAATACAGACTGATAAAGCCAGCGGTGTCCTTCCGGCCTCACAATTAAAACTATGACCTCGTCTGACATCGTCAACATTTGCTGTGTGGTAAGGGATGAAGGCTGGTGAATTTTATTGAGCAGGAGAAGAAGTTAGCAAGAGAATAGCCTGAGCTGAGTTTGGGAAAAGAGGACAGGTTTTCTCTGTAGTTTAATACTTCTATTAACCAGGTCTGTTATATATATATTATATATATAATACAAAGTTTTAAGTTCAGAATCAAATAATGAATAAAATAGATATCTATGAAATAGTTTGCATGTTATTTCCTGTCCTTGTCATCCTTTTCTCTATCACTGTGTCCTCCATTTCTGAATAGTTTTCCTCTGTTTATTTATTTCCTCACTGACTTTCTGGAATCTTGCCTTCATGATTTTTTGTGTTTTTCATTCTTTCTTTCTTTGTTAGTTTCAGCGTCATGTTTTCTTCTTCCCTCTTATGCCACTCCCATCTTCCCTGTGTTTCTATTCATCTATCACTGCTCACTCTTCTCTCGTTCAGCCCTGTCCTTCCTCTTGTCTGTCCATCATCTCACTCTCTTTCTCTCCTCCGTCTCATTACATTACATTACATTGCATTTGGCAGACGCTTTTATCCAAAGCCACTTACAAAAGGATTTTTAAGCGTGCTGAGTAAACATCATGAATCACATTTTGTATGCATAGCACATGAGCAGACTATGCATTCAGTTGTCATTTGTCATTTGTCATTTGTCTGTCTCTCCACAGTGCTGTCCTCCCTCTTCTCTGCCCATCATCTCACCCTCTCTCTCTCCTCCGTCCATCTCACCCTCTTTCTCTCCTCCGCCCATCTCACCCTCTTTCTCTCCTCCATCTCACCACAGCTCTCTCCTTCAGTCCTGTCCTCCCCCTTGTCTGTCCATCATCTCACCCTCTCTCTCTCTCTCCTCCGTCTGTCCACAGCTCTCTCTGCGGCGGCCCAGGATCTCCCCTCCAGTCCCCACGGCTGCACGGAGGGCAGCTGCTACCCCGCCACAGGCAACCTGCTGATTGGTCGAGCCATCAACCTGACCGCCACCTCCACCTGCGGCCTGCACGGCCCCGAGCAGTACTGCATCGTCAGCCACCTGCAGGTACGGCGGCTGGACACAACACCTTGGAGTGTCACAGACTTTGTGTTTATACCTGGGAGATGTGCACAGGAGAAATTGTGTTTACACACATTGCACACAATGAAATTGCATGCTTGCGTTTAACCCCACTACACATGTGAGCAGGGGTCATCAGTCGTCATGGTTATTTGGGACCGATTTAATCTGAAATGATTGTTTCCATTGTTGACGTATTTCTGTTTAACTGAAATGGTTGATTTGATCCGTACCGGTCTATTCTATGTTGTCATAGTTATGATTGCAACATGGAACTCCATTATATTGTCACCCAGTCTTACAACTGACTCAAAAGTGTAAGCTCCAGTGTAAGATACTGTGTATCTGTGTAAGTGTGTTTAAGCCAAAAAGTGTACTGCAGTACACCTGGATGGAAACTTTTATTTTTATTACCATAGAGATGCTCTCCAGACCCCTCCTGAGTAGAAGCTCCTACAAAGACCAGTACAGTGTAGGAAAAAGTAAAAAAAGAACCCCCACAAACACACACACACTTGCACACACACACACACACACACACACACACACACACACACACACACACACACACACACACACACACACACAGGTTGCTCTATGTCTTGCTGTCAATGTTTCCCTTTTATCTCATTGACAGAAGTATGGTTGACACACCCATTCAGACAGTGAATGCCATCGCTCAGAGGCCCCTAGCGCATCAGTCAGGCTGCTGAAAAGCCTCTTTAAGCATACTGAGCAAACACCATGCATCATGATCACATGTGTGTGTATAGCACATGAGCAGACTATGCCTGTATCTGTCATTTGTTTCTTTCCATCTTTCACTCTTGTCATCTGTAACTCTGTTTGCTGTGCGTAAGTGTTTGTGTGTATGTCTGTGCATGCATGTGTGCTCCATGTGCTCATGTCCACTGTGCTGTCTGTCTCTCTGTCTCTCTCTCTCTCTTACACACACAGACACACACACAGACACACACACATGCACACACACACACAAACGCTGAGAATATTTTTATGGCTACAGTAGTCTTTGGAGGCTGCAGGCCGTGGGCAGGAGTCTGGAAGTTTGTGTGTGTGTGTGTGTGTGTGTGTGTGTGTGTGTGTGTGTGTCTGTCTGTCTGTCTGTCTGTGTCTGTGTGTCTGTGTGTCTGTGTGTGTTGAAGGTTGTTGTTAAAAAGTTAATAGCCTTGTTGAGGCTTTTTGTTGAAAGGACTTCTCTCTCTGTTGTTAAAAAGTAGAGCGGAAAAGCAACCATTACATTACCCTATATGGTCACCACTCTAGAGGGCATTGTCATGGAACAGTGCTTAAACTTTATGCCAGAATTTAAAAGTTAGTTGAAGTGTTCAACAGAATTAATACATACCCCAACCTGCCAATCGGAAACCTGCATTCCCCTTTGACAGAATTAATGCACAGCCCACCTGCCAATTTGGCACCAGCATTTCCCTTTGTCAGGGCCATAATGTAGGTTATGTCATGCATGTATGGCACAATGATAAGCACCTTGGTGGGCCATGAAAAGGCACAGTATGGCTTTTAGGTACTAAGTGCAGTCAGACTGTGAAGCACATCGAGCTACATCTTTTATATGAAATTATATGAAATGTCCTAAACAGAGGCAGATAATTTAATTTCTGCTCACCGCAGCGCGATAAGTGGCACAGCATGTACTTGTACAGTATGGCTTGTAGGCAGGAAGTGTAATTAAAGTAATTTCTGTTCACAGGAGCCCGATAAGTGCTTCATGTGTGACTCCACCAGACCTCATGACCCCTATCATCATCATCACCATCATCGGCACAGCCACAGAGTCGAGAACGTCATCTACCTCAAAGACCAAAATGGAGAGCTAACCTGGTGGCAGGCTGCCAATGGTGTGTGTGTGTGTGTGTGTGTGTGTGTGTGTGTGTGTGTGTGTGTGTGTGTGTGTGTACTTGTACGTGTGTTTGTGAGTGTGGATTGATATGTCCACATGTGTTGTATGTACTGTATGTGTGAGAGATTAAATGAGTAAGTGTATGCATGTGTGTGTGTTTGTGTATGTGTGTCTATGTGTTTGTGTGTTTCCCTGTTATCCTCAATATCCTACATGCCCTTCTCTTTCCTCAGGAGTGGAGGGTGTCAGTATTAGACTCAACCTTGAGGCCGAGTTCCACTTCACACACCTTATCATGAAATTTAAGGTACATGTATGTGTTTGTGTGTACGTCTGTGTTTGTAAAGTTTGTAAAGTTTTGTCAGAGCTGAGGAGACCTGAATGAGTTAGACGACGTCTTGTAAATAGTGCGAGTGTTTGAACAAGTGGATCGATTTTCAGAGAAGTTAATTTTTTTCTGGGCTTAGGTAAGATGTATAACCATTTCAGATCTCACATTCATTAAGCGAGGTGTGTGTCACGGCCATCTACATGTATGTTGACAGACCTTCAGGCCGGCGGCCATGTTGATCGAGCGTTCGGCGGACTTCGGCCGGTCGTGGAGGCCCTACCGCTACTTCTCGTCCAACTGCACGCGCACCTTCCCCCGCGTGCCCACACACCCCCTGCAGCTCATCGACGACGTCATCTGTGAGGAGCGCTACTCCGACATAGAGCCTTCCACCGAGGGCGAGGTGAGGGAACGTGTGTGTGTGTGTGTGTGTGTGTTCATGTGTGTGTTTGTGTTTGTACATGTGTGTGTGTGTGTGTGTGTGTGTGTGTGTGTGTTTGTGTGCAAACAGCTGGGAAAGTGTGTGTGTGTGTGTGTCTGTGTCTGTGTGTGTGTGCATACAGCTGGGAGTGTGTACATGTAGCCCTGTAGCCCTTTGAGATCTTTTGATGTAAAGGGCAATATAAATAAAATGCATTATTATTTATTATTATTATTATTATGTGCATGCAAAAAAGCAAAGAGAGTGATTCATGAACATGAGCTCCATATGTACGTGTGTTATATGTCTGTATGACCTCAGCAGCGACCCTGTTTAATTCCCTCTCCTACTCGCTCTCCTCATCCACCAGGTCATTTACAAGGTGCTTGACCCCTCCATTCATGTCAAGGACCCCTACAGCCTGGAAATCCAAGGTGAGTAACCTGACCTTCTCAATGACCTCTGATTCTGTGCGTGTGTGTGTGTGTGTGAGTGTGTGTGTATGTGTGTGCGTGTGCGAGAGAGGGTGACCACAGATTCAACTCTTAAAAGCACTCAAAGCCAGACACGACCTCTAATTTTACTCATATTCTCTTTTTCTCTTTCTCACCCACCTCTCTCTCTCTTTCCCTCCCTCTGTCTCTCTACTGACCTTTTTTTTTTAAATCTTCAACCCCTCTCTGGCTCTTTTCCTCTTTTTTCTCATCCCGCTCCCTCTCCTTTCCCCCCTCCTTTTCTTTTCTTCCTCTCCTCCCTGCAGAAATGCTCCGCATCACTAACCTGCGCATCAACTTCACCAAGCTGCACACGCTGGGCGATGACATGCTGGACCGGCGCGCTGACGTGCTGCAGAAGTACTACTACGCCCTCTACGAGCTGGTGGTGCGCGGCAGCTGCTTCTGCTACGGCCACGCCTCAGAGTGCGCCCCCGTGCCCGGCGTCAACATACGCCACGAGACTGGCATGGTGGGTACGCTCGTGTGTGTGTGTGTTCGTGTGTGTGTGTGTGTGTGTGTGTGTGTGTGTGTGTGTTTGTGTGTGTGTGTGTGCGTGTGTGTGTGTGCGTGTGTGTGTGTGCGTGTGTGTGTGTGTGTTTGTGTGTGTGTGTGTTTGTGTATGTGTGTATGTTTATACGCAACTGCTTCTGCTATGGCCATGCCTCCGAGAGACTGGCATGGTGGGTCATGGGGGCTCACTGGCCCAGGTTACTCTGCTGCCGTACAAAGGCAAAGTGCAGTAACTACGTGAGCATAGAAACTGAGAGAAAAATGTCTTTGAAGTTGTCACACTGCCTATTCAAACATGTTGTAGGTATGTTATGTGGTGATGCTTTAGTGTACTTTCTTAGTAATAGGAAGAAGAAAGAGCTTTAGTCACAAGACAAAGGAAATGTTATAAAGTCAATTTTCTGTCTAAGCTCAATTTGACAAATTATTCAGTTACTACCTTTTGCTTTGTAAGGCAGTCTAACCAACAGCAAAAACAAAATCTCTTATATTGTATAAGGGGGGAAGATTGAAACTCACAGTGTTACAGTGTTACAGTTGTCCAATGTTGGTACATTTCTCGATATATACATTTCACCAGTTTGCGTCCTAAGAAAGGCCAACGTGGCAACAATGCATAGCCCTAGCCCTATGTGTTTTACTATGCTTTATTTAAAGGCTAGCTCATACATGTCTCTCTTCCAAATTTAGTTGGCTTTGCCTTTACATTCCTCTTTTTTGTATAATATATATTGTGCAATAATTTACATTGTAGTTACTTACAGAAAGTGCTCCATTTTGGGTAGAGTAACTTTTCCACTGGTAAGATATCAATCCATCTGCTTTGTTGGTGTAACTGTATGTGTTGATTTTGGGCACGTGGCATCTATTAAGTGGGTTGCTGATTGCTGGTTTGTGATTGGGCAGATCCACGGGCGCTGCGTGTGCAAACACAACACAGAGGGCCTGAACTGTGAGCGCTGCAAAGAATTCCACAACGACCTGCCCTGGAGACCAGCTGAGTCCAACAACCCACACACCTGTAGAGGTAAGCACACCTGCGGGATAGTCCAGAGAGCAGGTTGAGTCAGTCACCTGGGTATGTTAATGCAGAGCAAGGGGTAAACCTTTTGGTATTAGAGCCCCTTGGCTTTGCTTTGCTTGGAGAATGAAGCGATGGCTCTTCTATTACCAAGTTTACGACTCACTCGAGTTCACTTAGTTATTAAACCACCTGCTTGGAGTACCCACTTGTTTATGTAGTGTAAACCTCCCTCCCTATGCTTGAGGATATGCTACTGACTGACTTAGCAGCCTAGCCATTAGCTATCTTGGTAGCGTGTCATCTCCCTATCAACAGTGCTGTGAGTTGCTTGGGTCAGCATTGGTACACAGCTAAATCGCACGATCTAGTCATAGGTCACACATACATTCTGTGAACCTGTGCTGCTTTTCTGAAACCAAACATCACGACATTTTCTGTTCTGTCCCTCTCTCCCAGAATGCAACTGTAATGGTCACACCTCTGAGTGCCATTTTGACATGGCGGTGTATCTGGCCACGGGCAACGTGAGCGGAGGCGTCTGTGACAACTGCATGCACAACACCATGGGCCGCAACTGTGAGACCTGCAAACCCTTCTACTACAAGGACCCCATCCGAGACATCAGGGACCCTGCAGCCTGTGTTGGTGAGGCCTAACTCTCAGACATCCCAAGTCTGCCACGACCTCTGGGAGTTTCCTGCATTTGAAAAGCGAGTAATACAAAACCTCCCATCTCGCGGAAATATCTTTAGCTAATTGGGGCAAGTGACAGATTCAGCAAGTGACAGGTGGAGTGGGGGAGAGTGAAAGTGACAGTCCCGTGTAATATTTTTGCAGACCTAATAGATGACCTGTCTCTCTCGTCAGGCTATTCAGTTTCCGTCAAACATTTATTTCCTATTTATTTATTGGGGGTGCGTTGTTGACCTCACTGAAATGAGTTTCTGCCGGTTGGAATGTCTGCAAACCTCCAGGCCCAGCCTTTGCCTTTAAGGTTCAAGGTGTCTGTATTCACCTAAATATCTGATTGAAAAAGGACTAGTATGTCTCACCATCATCTGATCTAAGCTCAAGTGTGCCAGTAGGGTCCAGACATATAACTGATTACAGTAAACAATAACTTTGGGAGAAAGATATGTCAAATATGATGGAAAAGGTATGCCCTAGAGGTCTGTTCTTCAGAGACACTCAGACTCAGGAACACATTAACCGAGCCTTAGTTTGTAGAGCACCATGGCAAAAAAACGCTCATTAGATATTCAAGTAAATTAACTTATAAGTCAGATTAGTTTAGCGTGATAGAAAAAGCATCAAAAAGGTTTTGCATTAACAAAATGTTTCTAGCAAATTAAATATATGTCATAATGGGCCATTCTGATGTACATTTGTATATCGTGCTAGACAGTTTTCCATCAACATTGTAGTGAATTAGAACTTAACAGTTTCTGATTAGAAAATAAGGAACCTAAAACAAAATGTGTGAGTGATAAAATGAAGCTCAGAGTAAACTGTTGTTAGATATTCGAATTCTCGGGCCAAGTCTATAAATACATTCTGCGCTTGCATAAGTTTCTATATTGCTTTAACCCTTTTCGATCACATTAATGTCAAATTATCTCTTGCAAATCCACTTCTGGCAACTAAATTAACTTAGTGCGACAAAATTGGTATCAGAGTAATAGAACTCATTTTCCATCACGTATGTCACACTAATTTTTTTAATGCATGTCATTTTTAAGTGAATTATCTTTTTAATGGAAGCTCATGCCTCCATTATCGTGTTTCTTCTCCTTCCATGTGATTTGTTCATTATCTCTCTATCTCATTCCTCTCTGGCATATACATTCATACATTCATACAAAGGCATTCCTTAGAGGGTCAGTGATGATTAGACAAGCTGACTTACATTCTTTCTCTCTCTCTTTCTCTCTCTGTCTCTCTCTCTCTCTCTCTCTCTCTCTCTGTCTGTTTCTGTCTGTTTCTGTCTCTGTCTCTGTCTCTGTCTCTCTCTCTCTCTCTGTCTTCTGCTCTCTCTGTCTCCTGCGCACTTATTCTCTTGGTTCCTGTGTGTGTGAAACCCTCCCTCTCTTTCTCCAATTCATTCCTGATCATTATGTCCTCTCACTCTTTCAACATGCATCCCTCGCTCTTGCTGCCTGTCAGTCAATCTTTCTGTCCCTCTGCTAGGCTGTCTCTCTCACATGCTCCCTCTCAATGTCAAACTGCGAACCCCCCCCCCCCCTTTCCTTTTTTTACCTATCCCTCCTCGTCCTCCCTCTCTCCCAAAGCATTACAGAAAAATACAATATGTTACATTGCTTTATATCACAGAATTTTACATTTAGCAGATGCTAAATGTAAAATGTACAAATGTATGTATAAAGTACATAACCTTACATGTTGTTATAGTGTGTAGATATACTAAAAAAGGAACCATAAAAAAGTGTTAAATACCTCTCTGGTTCCAGACAGTATGTAAAATATACTTACACTGTACTTTAGTGTACATAACCTTACATTGTTGCTGTAGTATGTAGATACACTAAAAAAGAAACCATAAAATAAAGTGTTACCTAACTTACAGTACCTTACATGTCGATACACTGAAA
This sequence comes from Setipinna tenuifilis, assembly GCA_030347295.1. Classification (NCBI taxonomy): domain Eukaryota; kingdom Metazoa; phylum Chordata; class Actinopteri; order Clupeiformes; family Engraulidae; genus Setipinna; species Setipinna tenuifilis. Next base: position 24,520,316 of record CM059270.1, on the reverse strand, counting down.
AAACCCCATGAAAAAACAAGTGTTACCTACCTCTCCTCCTCGTCTCTTCCCCAGCATGTGACTGTGATCCCGTGGGCTCGGTGGACGGTGGCGTGTGTGACAGTCACACGGATCCGGAGCTGGGCATGATCGCTGGCCAGTGCCGCTGCAAGGCCAACGTGAGGGGCACCCGCTGTGACTACTGCAAGGAGGGCCACTACGGCCTCAGTCAGAATGACCCCCTGGGGTGCCAGCGTGAGTCAGGGGCTCTCTGGGTAGCAATTAGTAAAATGGAGTTGAATTACACTGAAATTAAAACCATTACTTTACCATTTACTCTACTAATTGTCAATTACTTATGATAGGAGAGCACAGGTTATACTTAGTCAGTCAAACAGTCACCAAGGAACAGTTTGGTATGCAGTTTATTATATGCAGTATCTGTGTACAGTTTTGGACTTTACTTTGACTATTTTGCATAAATATAATTTGTAAGTGTAAAAATTCAAGGAGGGGCACTCAGCCAGAACGACCCCCTGGGGTGCCAGCGTGAGTCAGGGGCTCCCTGGACAGCAGAGCACTCAGACAATGCCTGCTTTTTATTGGCGCCTTATGAATTAGTAAAATGGAGTTGAATTACACTGAAATTAAAATCAATCAATCAATCATAATTACTTTACCATTTACTGCGCTAATTGTCAATTACTTATGATAGTAGACACAGGTTAAACAGTCAGTCAAACAGTCACCAAGGAACAGTTTTGTATGCTTTTGATGGACTTTACATTGACCGTTTTGCAATATAATTTGCAAGTGTATAAGTTCAAGTGCGTAAGTGTACATGCTTTTCGAATTACAGGTATATTTCAATATATAACAATAGATCCATAGATCCTTTGGAGATTCATGCTGACAATTGTGTCTGTTGTGTTGTGTTGTGTTATGGGACTCTTTCTCAGCCTGTAACTGTGATCCTCGGGGAATCACCATGATGGGGTCCCCGTGTGACCAGATCAGTGGAGACTGCTCCTGCAAGAGATACGTCACCGGACGCTACTGCAGCCAGTGCCTGGTGAGAGCCCAGATGCCTTATGTCCAGTTCACATCACATGATATCAAGTCATGTCAAGTTTATTTGTATAGCGCATTTCATACACAAAGGCAGTTCAGTGTGCATAACAAAAATAAAAGCAAAGGACAATATAAAAGCATAAAAGATAAAATAAGTGTAAAATATGTATAAATAAAAGACAGAGAAAAGCTAAAAGCAATAGGTAAACATAAAAGATAAAAGAGGTAAAATAAGAAATTAATTAAAGGTAAATCACTAGCAGAAAGCTTCTGAGAACAGTTTGGTCTTAAGTCTAGATTTGAAACTTCCAACAGTAGGAGCATTTTTGATGTCAGCCCGGCTTCGCCCCGAATTTGTCGTAAAAGAGTTTAAATTGGGCCGGAACCTTCCGGAGTTCAGCTCACAGTCCTCACCTCGGCAATACAGCCAGCCGGAGCTGAGCTCCCTCTGCTACAGTAAGTATAGCAATACAATAGAGGGAGATATTGACCACTGCAAGAAAGGCTCCCACTCCTCAGAAAAAGCCAATTTAACCACTGATCATAAGCGGCACATTTCCAGCATCGTAATTGTTTCTGAAAGGTCGGGCACGACATCGAATGATTAAGTCTCACAATGTGACATACTTAACGACCCATGATTTTTTTTTTGTCTGAGACATTCTACAACACCCTGACAAAAAAACTAGCACGTCAGAAGTTTGACCGGTGCCGTATGAAGTGTCCATTGTTATTATTGAGAGTCCTTTCACGAGCAGTCAACGGTAACCATGCAACAACCACACATTGTGTTGTAATGTGGCCAGTCTCCTGACCCAGAGGCATAAAGAATTCAGGGTTTTAAGATCTTACAGTGTGAAATGGTTAATCATAAATGACAATCATGAAGGGCAAAAAAATAAAAATAAAACGGATTGTCTGACCCTGCTATTAAGCACATCAAGAAACACATACCACAACCATCCAGTGTTATTAGAGGTGTCCATCCTGGCTTCAGAAAGTAAAGCACCTGCCACATAGTCAGGGAAATCACCTGCGTTAAGTGCTTGGGCAGATAAAAAACGTGGCAGGAATTTTAGTTTCTGAACGCGGGATTAACACCTCTGCCAATTCCAAGTGACAAGCCATTAGAGGTCAACTTTTAAATGCTGTCACTGTATGAAAATGCATCTATGCATCTTCCTACTCCTGTGACACAGTACTTATTTGTGTGTGTGTGTGTGTGTGTGTGTGTGTGTGTGTGTGTGTGTGTGTGTGTGTGTGTGTGTTTGTGTGTGTATGTGTATGTGTGTGTGTGTGTGGTATAGCCAGAGTTCTGGGGCCTCAGTAATGACATATCTGGCTGCAGACCTTGTGGCTGTGACTTTGGTGGAGCCTACAACAACAAGTAAGTGAATGTTGATACTGTGTGTGTGTGTGTGTGTGTGCGTGTGTGCGTGCGTGTGTTTGTTGCTGTGATTATGACAGAACAGTGTTGTGCAAACAGACTAACTGAAGGGGTTAGGTGTTGCCTGTTGTGCAAAAAGCGGAATCAACAGATGTGGCAACCAGGTGCCACCCACATTAACTAGTGTGTGGTCGTCTCAAATGTGGCTTGTTATAATTAGTGTTAAGACTCGTATATTTCATGTGTGTGTACGTGTGTGTGTGTGTGTGCGCGCGCGCACGTGCATGTGTGTGTGTGTGTGTGAGAGGCAAATTGGTCTAATATCTGTAGTAGGATGTTCTTCCTCTCTGAGTATATACAGTAGATGTGCATGTACTGTCCTGTGCAAGCCGCCAAACCTGTGTGTAAGTAATATTTGCATCACTGTTGTTTGTGGGTGTGCACTTGTGTATGTTCTTGTGTGATTTGTTAAATTTATGTACAGTGTTGTTACATTACATTACATTACATTGCATTTGGCAGACGCTTTTATCCAAAGCGACTTACAAAAAGTATAGTATAGTGAAGCATATTTCTCTCTATGCTTGTGTGTGTGTGTGTGTGTGTGTGTGAGACTCACTGTGTTTCTTCCTCCGTGACCCAGGTGCATGATGGATAACGGTCAGTGTGACTGCCGCCCTCACCTGATTGGTCGGCAGTGTGCCGATGTGCAGCCTGGCTACTTCTGTGCCTCTCTGGACTACTACAAGTACGAGGCCGAGTCCGCCACGGGTCACTCCCCCGACGACCCCGCACTTCCTGTGAGTGTGCTGCCACTGAACTACATCCGGTTCATACTCACACACGTACCCCGTACTGTAGATAGGTAGAGAGGTACTTTAAAGCTACTGTAAGTAGTTTTTTCAACCTTAAAATAAAAATTTCTACGATCGTTTCAGTGGCTCATCAACTCGTAACAGGGTGAACAGCACTTCTGAATTTGCTTTGAGGCCCTCCATGGTCTATAACTGCACTATGCAATTTCACTGAAGCGGGTCGCTTCTGTAGTTCGAATGAGACAGAAGAAAGACAATTCTGCTTCCAACCTGTAGGGTTACCGAAAAGTAAAAAAGTGCTGTAGTGTTTGCTTTAATTCATTCCAAGGTGAAAATGAGGCATCCAATAGGTACAGCAGACACATACACTACATAAATAGATACTACTTTATTCATTCCAGAGCAGAATTTAAGGCATCCAGTTGCTTATGCACAATGTGTAGTATATTGCAATGCAGCAGTGCAGACAGCAGTAGAAATCCCAGATTTGGTACAGATACCTCATTTCCACACCAGACAGTATATCAGATAGCATGTCTTATGGAACAACATGCCTTAAGCCCAAGCAGTATCACTGAATCAGCTAAAAACATGCTCAGGGACAATTCAGTCTCTTTCCAGTTATCACATGTGTTGTAATGGCAGATACTGTATTCTATAATCCTCTTTGGGGCGAAACCCAAACAGCCTCTATGGGCTCACAGCGTTATCTGTCGTCTTCTTCACCCTGTGAGGCTCACGGCCAGGCCAGGCCAGGACAGCACAGCAGCCTGCAGATGCTCAGTGTGTTTAGTCTGTGTTTGCTTGGCGCTAATCTCGCGGGTCAAAGGGGCTGGAGAAACAGCCGGGTAGCGTATAGAGCTAAGGGCATGAGCTGAAGGTGAATGTTTCTCCCTGAGGGCATGCTGGTTCTTTTAGTCCTGAGAGAGTGCTGGGGGAGATGGTTAACTCAGATGTGTGGGTTAAAAGAGAGTGGAAACAAAGATAGGCAGAGGCAGCCAAGAAGCAGCAGGGAAGTGTGGGAAACCTGGAGTTCATTTGGCTGAGATAGGAGTGCATTTACCTGTGGGTCAGTGCACTGCTGTTTGGAAACGTTACGCTGTGCTGGTTTAAATCTCACCAAGGTATTTAACAACACCTGGGTGATGCACAGCAGCCGTTATGCACAAGATCATTCACCACACACCAGCTTACCAGTCAAAAAGACATCAAAAACCTTTCATGACAGTGCTGATTAAGCCTTGCTTAGATGTTCTAACTGGTGTTGTTGGCTACACCACGTTTTTGTAAATGTGTGTTCGGACCTACACCACAAAACTATGTGGAACACTGTGTGGAAAAACCCAGGTCAAGGGCTTGGTCAGAAATCATAAAATGGGTGGGCCCAGAAAAAAATCAGGTGGGCCTAGCCCAAAACATTTGCATTATTTTTATAACTAAAACAGTCAATCAAACTTCCAGAGACTTCCTATTGGATGGGCCTGATTGACAAATGGGTGGGCACAGCCCACCTCAGCCTACCTGTGGCTATGCCTGTGACCCAGGTGTGTATGTTTGTGCATGAATGTGAATGTGAGGAACATACCAGAAGATGTGGTAAACCTCACAGGATGTGATGGGAGTAGGTGCCTGGGCCAAGTCTGTCATCTGCTACTCACTGTCACTGACTCCACTGTGTTGACTCTGCTTTTCCTGTGCCCCCCACCCAAAAACAGACCCCCTCTCCTTGTACCCCTACCCCACTGACAGGCGCCCCTGTGACCCCCTCACTCATCTCCTCCCGTATGAGACTTAGTTTACATCCTTAGCTGCACTCAAGCATGCAGGGAAGCCCCTCACCCATCCCACCCACATGCTGCCACCTGATGGCATAGGATGCTTACACACACACATGCACACACATACACACACATACATACACATACATACACATACATACACACACACACACACGGTAACGCGCACACACACACTGTAAATGCACGCAGACACATACAGACATAAATGCCCACACACATGCACACGCTTAAACATACACGCATGCACAAACACATACACATGAATACCGGCGAGTGTGCACAAGCACACAGACATACACACATAAACATACAGATATACGCACACACATAGTCGCACGAATGCAAGCACACACATACAAACACACACACACAGAAATTTCACATCAATGTATATCACACATACATAAATTCACAGACCTACACAGACACACTGCACGTGACTGTGTAGGATACACACACACAAAAATGCAAACAGACACATGCCAACACACTCAAACATAGATGCACACTCACACACCCACACACAGGTACACTGATTCTAACATTGTACCTCTAACAACCACCCACATACAGTGCACATGCTCACACACACACACACACACACACACACACACACACACACAGCTATGACAACATTCTGCTGTTTCTGATATGGATCTGAGCGTGACTCCCCTCCCCCATGGCAAGTCCAGGCAGCATCAGTGTGAGTGCAGAGATGAGGGGAGCAGTGCAGAGCAGTGGAGAGATGGGCAGGAATGTAGGCGCCAATGACAGTGTGTGTGTGTGTGTGTGTGTGTGTGTGTGCGTGTGTGTGTGTGTGTGTGTGTGTGTGTGTGTGTGCTTGTGTGTGTGTTTGTGTGTGTGTGGTACTACGTGCCATGTTGCTGTTTGTGTGTCTTTGTTTGTGTGTGTGTGTGTGTGTGTGTGTGTGTGTGTGTGATGGTACGTGCCCCTAGACAGGAGCATGCAGACTTGGGCCACTGCACACACAACACACACACTGCAGTTGTTTTAGCAGCGACTGCATGGGAGTGGGAGTGATGGCAGTGTCCTGGGCCCCTGTGTGCGTGTGTGTGTGTGTGTGTGTGTGTGTGTGTGTGTGTGTGTGTGTGTGTGTGTGTGTCTGTGTATGTATGTGAGTGTGTGTGTGTGTGTGTGTGTGTGAGAGGAGGGGGGAGGAAGAGGGAGACAGACAGAAAAAGAGATAGAGTAAGATAATGGGGATGAGAGAGACTGAGAGAGCGAGAGAAAAAAGGAGAGACAGAGTGTGTGTGTGGGGTGGGGGGCTGATAGAGACAGAGACTGGAGACTGGTGAGTGGTGCTGAGTTGAATTCTAATGTGTGTTTGCGTGTTTATCATCCCCATGTGCTTTTAAAGTTTAATGCAGGTTATTATTCAGACATATTATTCATTATTTATTAGTCATATCATTCAGACATTAAAGACGTCTGTCTTGGCAAGCTAGCTGAAATGCTGTTGCTGATTAAGTGTCACTTGTTGTGTGCTTGTGACATTTGTCACAGTCTGTTAGAAGGAGTAAACAGGAGAGACTGATGAGGAGGAGGTCTCTTTCTCTCTCTCTCTTTTTCTCTCATTCTCTCTTTGTTACATGCACACACACACACTCACATATACACACAGGCGCACACAAACACACACAGACACACGTGCATGCACACACACACACACACACACACACACACACACACACACACACACACACACACACACACACACACACACATACACACAGCTGAAGTGACCCAGAATAAGATCACAGAGTAGATGCCAGCCTGTCAGAGGAAGTTAGTGCAGCTAGACAGAAGCTTGGCTCTCTGGCCCTCCGCCTTCTAACTCTCTCTCTCTCTCTCTCTCTCTCTCTCTATGTCTCTCTGTCTCTCTCTCTCTCTCTCTCTCTCTGCCTCTCTCTGCCTCTCTCTTTCTCTCTCTTTCTCTCTATCTCATTTGCTCATGCACACACGCACACACACACACACGCATGCGCACAAGCACACAAATGCACAAACGGTGGTGTTTCGTGTTTGTGTAGTGTGCAGCAAGCAATATTCCCTAATCAAGCTCTATTATGAGTGTTGGCAGTCATCTTTAACAAAGCCAGGAAACTCAAAGCAATGGCCTCAAACTACCTGATTATGACAAAAGCAAACCAACAACAGATTTTAAGTAGTTTATTTTTAGTTCAAAACTTTTCTGTCTGTTTGTTACACACACACACACTCCCTCTCCCTATCCCTCTCTCTCTCCCTCTCTCCCTCTCCCTCTCTCTCTCTCTCTCTTCAATTCAATTTGCTTCATTGGCATGACAAATCATATGTTGCAGTCCAAAGCAACATCTTTTTCTCTCTTGCTCCCATCCATAATAATGTGGCTGTAATGATGTAGCAATTACTGATAACCTACACATCATTTGTTGATAATAAATGATTAGACATTGGCCTAATAAAGATCTAAAGATCTTTTTTATTTTCTCTCTCTCTCTCTTTCTCTCTCTCTTCGCTGCATTGCCAAAGCAACATCTCTTACTCTCATCCATAATAATGTGGCTCTAATGATGTAATACTTACTGGTAACCTACATATGATTTGTTGATGATGAATGATTAGACATTGGCCTAATCATTTTTTATCTCTCTCTCTCTCTCTCTCTCTCTCTCTCTCTCTCTCTCTCTCTTTCTCTTTCTCTCTCTCTCTCTTTCTCTCCCTCTTTCTCTCTGTCTGTGTCTCTCTCCCTCTCTCTCTCCCTCTCTGTCTCTCTCTCTGTGTTTCTTTCCCCCTCTCTCTCTCTCTCTCAGGGGAAGCCTCGTCCTCTAGCCGACACAGACTGTGTGGAGCAGCTGCATAACCAGTTGAGGAGGAACCGGCGCCACCACCGCCATGCCAGCGCCCAGCA